>CP126893.1:48000000-48190000 GCA_030440675.1 Furcifer pardalis
CAGATGCCGCCAAAACAGCGAGAATCTTGGGATCTACTCCCTGTGGCTGTCCAAGCTGCCAAATAATTAAAATAATTGGCTGGGGAAGTCAGATCCCCCCTCCCCCAAGATGCTACTGCCAGTACCAGAGAAGTCTACATCTTTTAGGGTAGGAAAACAAACAAACAAACAAAAAACCAATCCAAATCTAAGCTCCATTTGGCCACCATCTTAGAAAAAAGTCATGTTCATGTGAATGAATAAGCTCCATCTGTTTTACCATGTTCTCAAACATCTGTTGTTGTACAATCCATAAAATATATTGTTAAGATGACAGTTTGCATGTGCAAGTTTTGGAGGGTCATTGAAAAAGTCATGCTACATTCCAAGTAAAGAGCCCACTCCGTCTGCTCCAGCAATGCCACTGTTACTCTAGCAAGTGAGCCTTTTTTCTTTTTGAAATACTTGGCTGCCATACTTCCTTCAGGCCGCGGGCTGCCTTGTTTGTGCATTTGAGGCCCCTCAGATGTTGCTGGGCCATAACTCTCATCATCCACTGGGATTGGCCATGCAGGGTGGGGCTAATGGGACTTGGAATCCAACAACCTCCAGTGGCAGGGGGTGGGGAGAATAAGTTTCTCATTTCTGATTTGATCTTACCTTACCGTAGTCAGACTCTGCACAGCTACCTGTATGCAAAATGCCCATTTTAAAATCACATTGAACTGTGCTGGGAAGGAATGGGGAGAGGGCTTGCTTCTCTCACCTTCAGTAAGAAAAAGCACAAGCTTTTTCTTCAGAGACAGCTCCTGCAAGTCCATATGGACACTTCTGGCCCTGGTGGACCAATACTACAAATGGGAAAGGTTTTCTTTTTGGACAAAATGCCCCCTGCCTGTGGGACCTGTCATCAGAAAAGGAACCCTGTCTACACTGTCCAATTTTAGGGTGGTACGGTATGGGACAAAGAGGTGTGGGGGAGGAGCTAAATGCTGTTTAGCATGATCCCTACATCCTAATGACATCTTGCTCTTCCAAATTAGATTTCCCTTGTGCAATTTTTTCCTTAATTTTGGTAGATGACCGCTGCAGCAGTCATCTACCTAATCATCGCCAGATAATCAGAAGTGTTTACTTTGCAGTGTTCATACAGCTGTAGCATCAACTTGAATTGTTTACTTTGTTGTTATCATGTATGATTGCAATTTCAACAAAGTAAACACTTCCCCTGATTGTCTGGGGACAGTCAGAGGAAGTTTTTTTTCTTATTCCCTAGATCAGGGGTCAGCAAACTTGGCTCTCTAGGTGTTCTTGGACTTGAATTCCCAGAAGCCCAAGTCAATACACCTGATAATCAGGGCTTCTGGGAATTGAAGTCCAGGAACATCTGGAGAGCCAAGTTTGCTGACCCCTGCCCTAGATGGTGAACCTTTTAGAGACCAAGTGCCCAAACTGCAACCCAAAACCCACTTATTTATCACAAAGTGCCAACACAGCAACAGGGGAGGGAGAAAATGATCCCATTGGGCAGCTGAGCACATAGGCGGGTGAACTCTGTGCTGGGGGGATGGAGGAAGCACTCCCATTTGGGCTAATGGATAGAGGAGTGGGGCAAACTCTGTACTGGGAGAGGGAGGAAGTGCTCCCACTGGGCTGCTGGGCACATGGGTGGGGCAAACTCTGTGCTAGGGTGACCACGTGGGTGCCCACAGAGAGGGCTTTGAGTGCCACTTCTGGCACGCATGCCATAGGTTCGCCACCACTGCCCTAGAACATGATCACTGTATTACTGCAGCAATCATCTACCAAAGTTGAGGAAAAAACTAACTGGCCAGCATCAAATATTGGTTTGTCAGCCAATGAAAAATACTGTTTGTTTACACTGGAAGAAGCTATGATAGATGCTTCCCTCTCTTTTATCCCATTCCCAATGTCTACATAAACTGGGAACAGGATAATAGAAAGTGCCACAAAATAGCAGGAAACCCCAGTGGGCTCAAAAAGCAACATTTTGCAAGGAGTTATTCCACTTTGGTATGCAATATGCTGGAGTCAATCAGTGTAGATCAGAGGTTCTCAACAATTTTACGCCGTGGGCCAGATCACACTCACTCAGACAGCTGAGCGGGCCAGACATGTGGTTCCCCCCACTGTAAACACTGCCGTAAAATGCATCTACGTTTACAACAGCGACGGGTGCATTGACAGCACATTTTTAGCCGTTTTTGCCGCTTCCGCCATTTCCGGTGCGGCGGCAGGAATGAGGGCGGCAGGTCACATGAAATGGTGCTGCAGGCTGGGGCCAGCCTGTGGGCCATAGGTTGTGAACCCCTGGGGTAGATAGTCAGCTCCTAAATCCTTCAGACTTGATGTAAGACAGTTTCAAATATAACCCCTTAATATTCAAGTGCTGCTCTAAGTGAAGAAAATCTACTTTCAGCTAAGCACTGTGGAATAAAGGAAAGTGGTGATTTATGCAACCATTATTGCTTGTCTGTACTCACAGATTCATTTCCACATCACCTCCTGGGGAAAATAATTTACAACTATAAATGGCAGTGGCAATTGAGGCTGTAGTTTTATTCAATGTTCTGAGAGCTCAATAAGCTATAAAGGAAGGAGATTGGTACAAGATGAAGCAGGAGCTATCTCTGTCAAGCGGTTCAGAGGAAAGCCATTGAGAGATGTGGTCTGTTTCAGAATTCTGTCTGTTTGGCCAGGCTTGTCTCGCTTAGAGAGGATCATTTGCAAATGAAAAATGACAATGAAGGGGCAGTCATAGAATCATTTGGGCTATTAAATCCATACCCCTGCTCAGTGCAGGAATCCAAATCAAAGCCGATCTGACGGATGGTTGTCTAATTCTCTCTTGAATGCTTCCATTCCCAATTTGAAATAAGAAGACTCCAACTAAAAGATTGTGGAAAAGCGAGCGTGTGTGGTCAGCGGAGTTGCAGCTGGGGAATCTCAGGATGAGAGCTTCATCCCTTTCCAACCTGCTCAGTCTCTTAATATCATGTTCAAAATTACCTGGAACACAAAGAATCAGGCATATATTTAAATTATTCTGTGCAGTTGGCTCTTTTGCCTAACGGACCAGCTTCACTACCAAGCAGCCTAAATTCCTTTTGGTGAAAGTATTGTTAAGAAGACTGAGTAAGAATAAGAACTGGGTTTATTCCATTGGCACATTCAGACATCAAAGTCTCATGCTACACAACTGCTGCCATTGCAAGCCTTCCACTTGTGTTTTGATGACTGTGACATCCCAAACCAACAATTTGGAGGGCCTTCTTCGTTTCAAGAAACAAAATGTCCACCCTTTAAAGCTGTTGGGACAAAATGGCCACCCCCATCATGCAGACAGAGCAAAATGGCTGTCCGGCCCTTGAAGCTGACTGAGAGAGCATGACCCGGGCCCTGGCTTGAAAAGGTCGGGAACCCCTAAACTAGGTTTTCACACTTGAAAACGATAGTTGACCCCATTCATTCCATACAGTAAGAAGCACAAACAGAGAAGCCATGCTAGCTGCTAGATAGTACAGCAAGTTTTCAGTGACCCTCAAATTATCCAGGGTTAGAATATTCTGAAGAAATAGGGCATCATGTCCCACATGGCACATTACTCCTAACATACATGCAGAAGTGGCAGGGGGGGATTATTATCTCATCACAGTGCATTGCCAGTGAGATGGTGCCTTTACCTGTGTGAGGAGATCGTTCTCCTGGGACAGCTTTTCAATAATATCAAAGTGATCTGTGTCTCCAATGTCCAACAAGGAGGAACTCCAGCCCGCTGCACGCAGAGCCTGTGGGGAAGCAACAGGAATGTTGATCTCACCACAGAGGTTGCAAGTACTTTTGACCCAAGATTGGGGTTCTCAACCTTTTCACACCACAGGCTGGAAAACACCCCCTCAGAGAACTGAGCGGTCCAGACACGTGGGTTCCCCCTGTTGTAAATACTGCCATAAACCATGGTAGGCGCATTTGTGCAGGCATGGGCACATTTACGGCTGTCATAAATCCATCCACTTCTGGGGGCATTGCTGTGGGCCAGATGATTTGCTGCCATGGGCTGAGTCCAGGCAATAGGCCGTAGGATACAAACTCATGATCTAATACAACAGTGAGGATAGATTAGGTCTGAAGGAATCTGTGTTGCTTTTCACTGAATTCCTGAGGTTCACCAAAAAGTGCAAAACAGTGGGTGTTTTCTTTCTTTCTTTTTTTTGTACAATAAGATATAGAGATGTCAGTAACATGCATGTGGAATTAAGTTCTTGTCCTACAGAAAGATCCTACTTCCATACATATGCATATACTGTATGTCTTTTAGGTAAAGAGACCAGAGAAAAGACAGTCATTATCCATTCCTGATGTATGTGTAAAGGTAAAGGTAAATGTTTCCCTTGCTCGAAAGCCAGTCATATCTGACTCTAGGGTTCAGTGCTCATCTCTGTTTCAAAGCCAAAGAGCCAGCACTGTCTGCTTCTGCAGACGTTTCTGTGGTCATGTGGCAGGCATGACTAGACACCAGAGCATATGGAATACTGTTTACCTTCCCACTGAAGTGGTCCCTGTTTATCTACTTGCAATCTCTTGCTTTCGAACTGCTAGGTTGGCAGGATCTGGGATAGAGATGGGAGCAAATTCCATCCTGCAGTACTCAGGAATCGAACTGCTGGCCCCCCACCTTCCAGTCAATGTCTTAGCCACTTGAGCCACTGCAGTCCCTTAGATGCAAAGTTTCTGTGCCCAAACATGAGTGTGTGCTATGTGCCACTAAGTGACTTCCAATTTATGGTAATCTATGAATGACCCATAGAAGATCCTGTCATTAATAGCCTTGCTCATAGATTCCAAACTAAAGGCCTTCACTTCCTTTATTGCAGTGGTGGTGAACCCATGGGATGTGTGTCATAGAAGGCACTCAGAGCCTCCTCTGTGGGCATATGTGCAGAGTTCACCAGAGTCCATATGTTAGAAAGCCAGAGGGACACGGGGCCAGACTGCTCCCCTCCACACATGCCTGAGAACATTTCTCACATCACCCATCCCTCTACCCAGCAGCCCAATGGGAGCACTTCCTTCCTCCCCTGTCTGGAGTAAAGTGGGCAGCTCATATGCGGCACGAGGGTGCAGCATAGACAGCAGCCTCTTGAGTATGTGGCAAAGGTCTATTGTTGTGTTTTTCTAATGTATGAGTTGTTTTTTTCTAAACTAAAAGCTCAGTGTTCAGGTTAAATTGCCGTATTGGCACTTTATGATAAATATGTGGGTTTTGGGTTGCAGTTTGGGCACTTAGTCTCTAAAAGCTTCGCCATCACTGCTTTATTGCATGACTCCTGTTCATGTTTGGTCCTGTCACTTTCAACTCTTCCCAGCAGTATTGTGTATGCCTATATACATAGCACATGCAGGCATATATAAAGATGGAGTGCAGTGGCATTCATGAAATCCATGACATGATGCACGTTTGCCTACCTATTCATATGCAAGCTGTTATGGTCAGGTGTGCACACACTCAAGTGCATTTATCAGAATGTGAATCTCAGAGGACTGAGTCTGAGACCAACACAAGCAAGAAGAAGTCTTTGTTTTGGCCACAGTTATTTTTATGCTCCTTTGGTTAACCAGGTACAACAATAGCTGGGAAGGGAATGAAAACAGACTAAGGCCATGATGGCAAACCTTGACACTCCAGGGTTTCTGGGAATTGAAGTCCAATAACATCTGGAGTGCCAAGGTTCACCATCACGGGACTAAGGAATCTCTACACTTCCGTCATGGAATACTTAAAGGTCAAACTGACTTCAATAGGCCACCTACCTCAAAATACTCCCGGGACTGTCTGCGGAACTCTGGTGGGTCATGCTGGGCTATTCCAATGAGGACCTGGCAGTGTCTCTCATCCTCCACCTTAGGGATGTGCCACAAAGGGCTGTTTTTTAAAGCCACTTCCCTAGAGGAAAGAGACAATGCTGAGATTGAGGTAGTGGCACCATTCAGCATCATCTTCAAGTCTGAGCTGAAAACATGCACCAATGTGCATTTTTCATAATACTTGGGCGCACAGAGGCAGCAGTCCTGCATGAACAATTGCTATTAAAAATGTGAGTCCGTGAAAGTCAGGGTGCAATTAGGCAGCCTGAAATTTGGACACTGGAAAGGGCCGTTGGGAAGGGAGTGAAGGCTTGTAAAGTTATCCTTCCCTCAGGTAGGAAATCATTTCAGCAAAGACCCAAAAGCAGTAGCCCTATGACTGAACCAAAAAAAGGTCTAATTTGGGCATGGATTGGGATTAGACAAGATCCACCCTGCTACAGAGCAGTGTTAGGGACATGTGTGCATCTTTCCCAGGGGCTGCTCTGGCCGAGTGCAGCTTTCCCAGCAGACAAGGGCGAGGACAGCCTGGACCCCTCCTTTACCCGCACCATGCAGCTCCACCAGAGCAATAAGCAAAGAAGTGGGGGGGGAGGGATAATCAAGGTGGGCGAGGGGGCTCAGGGGGCTTAGGACACCACCACCACCAGTCCAGCCCCTCAACAGTCTGAGGGGCAATGAATTAGGCCTGGGCTTAAAAAGTTTGGGGACCCCCGGCAGTGATGAGACACAACAGGTTCTCACCAGTTCACCAGAACCAGTAGCAACTTTTCCCAGTGTCCCGGAGAACCGGTAGCAGGTTTTTTGGGGAACCACCTTCAGGGCTTACCTTTTCACTGGTTCCTCCACTGCGCATGCATGCCAAGCACTTGCTGTGCATGCATGCCTACAGTGCTTGGCGTGTATACACGGCCTCCTTGCTGTCCTTCCAAGCGGGGAGGAGGAAGAGAAGCTGCTAGCCTGAAGCTCTCTATAGCCTGCTCCTCAGGGTAAGTGACTCACCTTTGGATGTGGTGTGTCTGTGTGTATTTTAATTTGTACTTACCAGTAATACCTTTACCTATATTGGTGTACTACCACAGTTCCTAAAAAGGCCTGGCAGCCTGGCTTGGGGTTTTTAAGCAAAGTCTTGGAGTTACCTCATCAATAAGCTATACCTGTGCTGTTCCAATTGCTGTTCCAATTGGAGAACCCTTAAGGAGGTACAGCTGTTTTACAGTTACAGTAAGGCATATTATTCTAGAGAACTGATATGATGACCATATCCATCTTGCAACATGGTGCTGCCCAGGCACATATACTAACAGGTAAGTGACAGGTTTGTGTTTGGGGTGGGTGGGTGGGTTGATTTGTGTTTGGAGTGGGTGTTTGGGTGGGTGGGTGTATTTTAATGTAATTTTTATTTTATTTATTTTATTTATTTACAGTGTTGTGGGTGGGTGGGTGGGTTGAGGGGTGTGTGTATGCGCACTTATTTTTATTTTATTTTTTCCTTTGGCCCCGCCCGTGATGCCATGACATCATGACATTAGCTCCACCCACACTGTGATGACATCATAGTGGGGTAGTAAAAATTTCGACATCCCACCACTGACCCCCGAGCTACAGCAAAGTTCCCTGTATGTCATGTGATCACCAGGAAATAAACCTCACAGGACCACTCCACATGCAATCTCAATTACAGTCAATTTTCCCCATGTGATTCTAAGTTTAGAAAAGGGGTGGTTCAGAGAGACTTGCTGCAGGTTTGTGTCCCTCCCTACATTCATCTTTCTTATTCTAAAATGTAATTCTCACCGGCTCATGTGCAAGACATCGTTTTCCTTGGTATGTATAATGGGCTCTAGATCATAGAGGCCACTCACCAAAATGGCTCCTGGAAAAGAAAGTTATAGAGCCACATAATCATAGCAAGTCCTGGCACTCCAGTAAGTTTAAAAAGTTGGACAAATGAAATAGAGGGAGAGAAAAAACACAGAACACAAACAATATGAAAAACAAAGTGGAGGTATCCTGGACAGTACCTTTGATGTTTGGCACAACACCAAATTCTGCCCAATCCGTAGAGAGCACCATGGCTGCCAGATGGGCCCCTGCTGAGTGTCCAAGCAGATAGATCCCACTAAATGAGAGACAGTTGCCATGAGCAAGAGAGAGGCTTTGACTAGGGTGGAGGAAACAGCAAGATGGCCAAAGGATCAGAAGACCAAAACTCTCCAAGACCTGTGCCGGATTTAAACAGATCAGGGATCCTCCCCTTTCCAAAGCCCATTCTCCAGCACACCTCACAGCAAAGCCACACTTCCTACCTGATCCCCGTGTACTGCTGAACTGCAAAGGCAACACTGCGTCGAACTTGCCTGACCATTTCTTCCATTTGGCCTGGGCAGAAAACACAAGACCCAAACAAGGATAAAGCATGTCAGTGGAAAGTAGAGCAAGAAAAGGAGGAAATTGTACCTTCGCAGTCACTTACCTTTTGGAGCCACATCATAGTCAACTGCAGCCAACGCAATGCCATGACTTACTAGGGGCAATGCAGCAAAACCCGAGACGTCTTTGCTAGAGGTGGGAAGGAGGGAGGAAGGTAAAAGATGGCCACACCCAGTCAGAAAATACCTTCAGTCAAAAGCCCAGCAGCACCTAGACTTGGGAGTCCTGTAGCTCTCAGTTGGCTTGGATTCCCATTCTATGTAGGTATTCAGCCCACCAGATCATAAATAAGTTCCAGCGTGACTCACCTCAGGGCCTGCCAGTAGCCACCATGAATGTAGAGGACCAGAGGAAAGGCTGAAATGCGACACAATGGGTAAGGAAGCAGAAAAGACCACTACCATCCATGGACTTCCCCATAAGACACATTCCCCTTCTCCTGCCCTTTCTCCAGCCTTTCATTCATAACCAGATTCCTGGCTTCAATCTTTTTTTCATCTTCCCACCCCACAGGCTCCAGTGCATCTCCTCTACTCTTACTTTCAGTGTGCACTGTCGGAAGATACACGTCGAGCTTCTCTCCCTCATTCATCCCATAGGGCACATCCAGTAGTGTCTGTGTAGCAGTCTGAGCATTGCGAGTACCTGCATAGCAAAGAAAGGATATGAATCAGGGGTGCCCAAACTATGGCCAATGGGCCAGATCTGCCCCCTGATACCAATTCATCTGGCCCATACTGCCCTCGTCGCTCCAGGAAGCAGAAGTAAAACATGCCTGTACAAGTGCGTTTTACTTCCACATCTGGAAGCGACAAGGGCAGTGTGGGCCAGATGAATTGGCATTGGGGCCTGGCCCATAGTTCAGGCACCCCTGGTTTAAGCAGAGAAAATGGCAGCGTAAAATCTATCTCATCCCGTTGCAAAACAGATTGCAAGGCACGTTTTGGTTCCACTTCTGGTGGGAGGAACTACGTGACCAGCCCGCTGAACCATGTGACTGGCTTACACCCCAAAATGTTTGGGCACCCCTGATATAAAGGGATGGACACAACCTCTTCTTTGGCCATATCTAGTGTCCCCGTACTCCTCCTACACTCTCAGAAAATTTCCAAATACTGGTTCCTTTCCAGATTCACAACTTCTTGTAGACTGTTCTCCTGCTGGGAAATCAAGATAGGCTTTTCTTTTGTCATATACCACAAAAGCTCCTCACTAATTTGTTAAATATTCCCCCCTTCCCATTATTTATCCCAGTACTTCCTCTGAGATGTCATTCTCCCTTATAATATGGGTAGGATGACATCCATCTTGACATCCATCATGGCATCCTTGCAGTCTTCTTTCTGGTATCTGACTGGCCCCTGTTTGGACTTAATGTCATACTAGATTGGATTTCAACCTTATCTAGTGTGGTACCCTTTATATTTTTACACCACCTATTCTTTAGAATGCCTAGCCCAGTGATGGCAAAACTTGGTACTCCAGCTGATCTTGGGCTTCAATTCCCAGAAGCCCTGATCAGCAGGAGTGCTAACTTCTGGGAATTGAAGTCCAAGAACATCTGGAGTGCCATGGTTGGACATCACAGGTCTAGGTAAAGGTCTCACTTGCTCAAAAGGCAGTTGTATCTGACTCTAGGGTTCAGTGCTCATCGCTGTTTATATCCAAAGAGCCAGCGCTGACTGTGTCTGCAGACGTTTCTGTGGATATGTTGCAGGAATGACTGAACACTGGAGTGTACAGAAGGCTGTTTATCTTTCCGCCGAAGTGGTCCTTATTTATCTACTTATAATTTCTTGTTTTCGAACTGCTAGGTTGGCAGGAGCTGGGACAGAGATGGGAGATCACTCCATCGTGCAGCACTCGTGTCTCAAACTTCTGACCTGCTGACCTTCCAGTCATCAAGTCCAGCATCTTAACCACTAAAGCCCCCACAGTCCCTTAGAATGCCTAAAGGCCACCAATTTGCTTTAATTTTATAAAGCATAAATGTATTCACAAGATTGCTTTAGATGCGTAACTAACCCATGTCAAATGACCCAGGGCTATGTGCTCTTGGTTAGAATTTGACACTGAGGGTCAGACTACCAGCTCCAATGTTCTGTGCAAGAATAGTGAAGGTAAAGGTTTCCCTTGCTCGAAAGCCAGTCATATCCGACTCTAGGGGTCAGTGCTCATCTCTGTTTCTAAGCCGAAGAGCCAGCGCTATCTGCTTCTGCAGACGTTTCCATGGTCATGTGGCAGGCATGACTAGACACCGGAGCGCACGGAACACTGTTACCTTCCCACTGAAGTGGTCCCTATTTATCTACTTGCAATTTCTTGCTTTCGAACTGCTAGGTTGGCAGGAGCTGGGACAGAGACGGGAGCTCATTCCGTCCTGCAGCACTCGGGAATCGAACTGCTGATCTTCCGCCTCCCAGTCAGCGTCTTAGTGACTTGAGCCACTGCAGTCCCAGGCTGTGCAAGAATATCAGCCACTAATAGGTTCTAAGTGGCTTATCTTAAGTCAGTTAGTAACTTGCATGCTTTCTCTTCTGCCCATTTCACTCTACTTATGGCTGGGCCTTGGACTGTTCTTGGGCACTTACCTTCAGTTACTATTTGTACATGAGCATTAATCACAGCATCTTTATCCAGCCGTGGAGACCACCTGCTAGGAGAGTACTGAGTCTCCAGCTCCTATAAAAAAAGAAAACACAGGGGGCATGCAACAAAGCTGCACTGACAACTATTTTGCTCAAAAGAGTACAGAGAGGACAAATACAGGCAGATTCAGGATTCAAAATAACTTATTAGATGCTAATCATTGACTGTAATAAATAAGTTCATTCATTCATTCAAAACTTGGTAAGAAACAAGTAAATGGATAGCATATTAAGTAGATGGATAGGTGGGGGAGAAGAAATGCAGAGGATTTTAAGACCACTTGTATGTTATTAAGAAGTACTGCATACAGCATCCAGTTTTGTTAGCATATTCTTGTTAAGATTTTGACAGATTCAGTTTATGTGGCTTGTAATAATTCTGTCAGTAGCTGGTGATTTATTTCTTCTTCGTACTTTGAGAGCACAAGAAGGGAATAGTAAATCACTTCTGAATATTCTTTTAGAAAATCCTGAAAAAGGCTGCCATGAGTCTGAACTGATTGATGATGCATTAGTGTTGTTATTTAACTGGTAGTACGTCTTTCCCATCAAAATAATGCAGACATGGCTTCTGAAAAGAATGGGGGGGGGAGGGGGGACTTGTTCTGCATCTATAATGTCTGAAAAATGAGATGAGCAATGCCCCCTCTAATCATTCTGTGAAGGCTAAAAATCTATTGTGGTGCAATTTTATGTTTCCTCTCCCCATGTGCCTGCTACAGATCTCATAGTATGTAGTGGATACAACTTGAGATGCAATAGGAGGGTAGTGTAACAAACTTAGTCAGAATCCAAACTTTTCTTCTGTGGAGCAACCGCACATGCCAGCCATGGATCTAGTCTCTTTGCATTATGGAAGACACTGCATCTTGCAATATGTTCCCCCTTCACATCATTCAGAATGCCGGCTTTGCCTTTTGAAGCTCACTGTGCATAAATGTAGTTACAGAGCTCAACCTTAGCATTAGCCAGTTCTCCCCTTCAGCTTTTGAATAAATAGCTGGATCCCCACAAGTAGATGAACTGTAGGTCCCTATTGCTTGGACCAAATGGTAACTTTATCAGAATGATATAAGGAATATGAACGGTTTGCACAGTCTGATCTAATCTTAATTAGGGGGTGGAATTTGGGTTTAGCCAGCTCACTACAATAGAAGTAACAGAACTGCAAAATATAGCCAATTAAACAATTTATTTTTTTTTTCTAATTTATTAAGTTAGTGCCCTCTTTAAGTCTGGGCAGCAGGTATTTTTAAAAAAAGTTATTTTAATCTAAGTATTTTTTAAAAACATTGTGATGGCAACAGGAATTGTCTTAGAGAACCCACTATTCTTTTTCTCACAAAAGGGAATGCTGAATTGTAAGTAAGCCCTGTTGTGAATTTGAAAACAATACAATCAGGAGATAAAGAAAAACAAATAATGAGACCCTTTAAACTTCACATTTTGTTCATAAACAAATACAGTGGAACCTCGGTTAACAAATGGCTCGGTTAACATAAAAATAACATAACAAAAGGAAATCCATAGAAAATAGTGGCTCGGTTTACAAAAATTTTTTTAGAGCGGATTAATCTTTTTCCTATGCATTCCTATGGGAAACCGTATTTTGGTTAAAATACTGTATGTTGGTTTTCAACCCATTCCTATGGGAAATTGCATTCAATGCATTCCTATGGGAAATTCAATTAAAGTAATTTTCGCTGTAAGAAATGTCCCAGAGAACGCATTAATTACATTAACTGAAGTCCCACTGTATGTCTGTTATGGAAAGGTCTAGCCAGAGGGTAGCATGGCTTCCTTAAAGCTTGATACTATTTTCACAGGATGATAGAACTATAGAGTAGGAAGGAATGTAAAAGTTATCTAGTCTAACCCTATGTCACTGCAAAAATCTATAGCTAAAGCATCTCTGACAGATGGCTTTCCAGCCTCTGTTTGAAAAGCTCCAGTGAAAAAGAGTCCATTACATTCAAAATACAGTTATACCTTGCTTAAAGAGCATAATGCGTTCCACAGGATTGCTCTTTAAGTGAAACACCATTGTAAGTGACCAATTATGGGGGGGATTGCGAGCCCCAATTTATTTGTTAAGCGAGTTTTCAGTTGGTTTTATTTGTTAAGCGAAACGAACATTCAGAGAAAATTCTGCTCTTTAAGTGAGTTACTCTTTAAGCGAGGTGCTCTTTATGTGAGGTTTGACTGTAGTCTTTTCCATTGCTGAAAAGTTCTTGCCAACAGAAACAATGTCATAATGCAGTGGTCCCCAACCTTGGGTCCTCACATGTTCTTGGGCTACAACTCCTAGAAATCTTAGCCAGCACAGTCAATGATGAAGGCTTCTGGGACTTCTAGCCCAGGAACATCTGTGAATCATTATACAGTAAAACCTCGCATAAAGAGCACCTCGCTTAGAGACTAATTCGCTTAAAGAGCAGAATTTTCTCTGAATGGTTGCCTCGCTTAACAAGTAAAACCAACCAAAAACTCGCTTAACAAATAAATCAGGGTTCACAATCCCCCCCCTGCCAGAAGTCACAATTGGTCACTTACAATGGTGTTTTGCTTAAAGAGCAAACTCGCTTAAAGAGCAATCCCGTGGAACGCATTATGCTCTTTAAGCGAGGTGCCACTGTACTAATATTTGAATGAAACTTTTTTCTTCCAGTTTGAATAATTTGGTTTAGATATTAACCTCTGGAATGTCCGAAAACAAGCTTTCTCCATTCACCACTTGATAGCCCTTCAAATATCTGAAGACAGCTATCACATCACTTCTTGCTTTATCTTATCACCTCAAGGCTAAACATGGGACTGATTCAACTGCACATTACAGGGCTTTACATTTTTAGACTCTAGAGACAAATGAAATAATTTACATTTCTAATTGGTTTTAGTAATTACTGTTCTTACATTTGATAATTCTTTTGTTTATGGAGCAGGTATATATGAAAGTACCATACATAAAAAGCCTTTACAATTATTTTAATTCTCCAAAATGCATATAAGGACAGATTGTCATTATATAAAGCAATGTCTGTTATGCAACTGCTCCTTCTCTACGTAGTCATTGCACACATTTAGGAATGTTATCCTAACATCATACAGTTGTACCTCGCTTTGACACCCAGTGCCTCCTAGCTATAATACCTAGCTATAATGCCTGGTTTTTAATGCTAAGTTTTTAAGCTTCTTTTAAAACTTTTAATTTCTAAATTGGTTTAAAATTGTTATCATGCTGATTGTGTTGGGAATCGCCCTGGGTCCCTTCGGGGAGGAGGGCGATAAACAAATTTAAATAAATAAATAATAAAATAAATAATAATGCCTTCCACAGGATTGCTCTTTAAGCGAGTTTGCTCTTTAAGTGAAACACCATTGTAAGTGACCCATTGTGGGGGGAAATTGCGAACCCCGATTTATTTGTTAAGTGAGTTTTTGGTTGGTTTTATTTGTTAAGCGAAGCGAACATTCAGAGAAAATTCAGCTCTTTAAGCGAGTTACTCTTTAAGCGAGGCGCTCTTTATGCGAGGTTTGACTGTATTTGGGAGAATAACAAATAGGCACATAGACTTTCACAGATAACTTCATAAATACAACTAATTTTTTTAAAAGAATAACCATATCAGGGTATAGAAACGATTTCATATGAGACAGACAGAACACAAGCCAGCAGACTCAAGATATGCGCCAGATTATTGTATGAGGACATGAACTTTTTGCCGTCTTGTTAGTTTCAGCTGTTTAATTCAGGCATTTGCCTGTTTCCAAAGAGTACACATTTCGTGGTCGACTGCAACTCATATCTGAGAATGCATTTTTTTTCCTGAAGCAGGAAAAATGTCATTGGTGTGAATTTGTTTTACCATTTCAAATTTTGCAACACAGTATCATTCCCACTTCTCCTTTGCCTATATGACATTCAGAAATATCAGTTACCATTTTCAAAAATCTGAGATACATGGCTGTCACCCATGCACACTTTTTAGTTTTAAGGGAGACAGTTTGTTGTCCTTGTGGCAACTGAAATAGCACAGCTTCTAAAATAAACTCCAAAGGAACTTTGAAATCTGTTTTGTGGCTACAAACAAAATCCTCCCATCCACAATCTCACACACAGTGTTACAATTTTTCATTTACATGTTCTGTTACCTCCTTTGTCATTTCTTGCCATTTTCCCATGTCACTGGGTCAGATGACGCCTATGGTATGTTTTCTCCAATCTTGGCTGCAAAGTAACCAGACCTATCAAAATCACGTGAACAAATCCAACCTCTGATCAGGTGTTACCCCTTGGCTGAATGTAGTCAGTGCCGTCTGCCAAAGGAACTATGCTCCCTGCTTTAAAAAACAAACTAGCCCTGGGATTTGCATGGAAGGCAGAATCCTTGCAATGTGGCCTCAGTATTTACTTTAGAGCACATGTGAGTAAATCCAGGCAACTGATATCCACCCACTAGAAGATACAAGTTGAAATCTGAGAACAAATTCAGGCAAGCTTTTTCTGTGGCCAATAATCATCCCCCCCCCCCAAAAAAAAAAAACACACCCACAACTTTTTAAGAGAGAGGAAGTATTTTGCCTTTGGTTGCCCTACACCAGGGGTCCCCAAACTTTTCAGGCTGTGGGCTGGTCACTTCGTTCAGGGGTGTCCAAACTTCAGCCCGGGGGCAGGATCTGGCTCCCAGGCTGTAATTTGAGCACCCCCGCCCTAAGCAAAAGGCTCTCAACTTCTCCAAGAGGACTGTGCCTCTCTCTCATTCTCTCTCTTTAAGTGCAGAACCACAATTCAGTCAACGACACTGAGTTCATTGCGGTAAAAACAAAAGACTGAGGTTATTCTACTGTGAGCATATCATGAGAAGACAAGACTCACCAGGAAGGACAAGAATGTTAGGAAAAGGTGAAGTTAACAGGAAAGGAGGAAGATCTGAGATGAAACGAACTGACTCAATAAAGGAAGCCACGGCCCTTAGTCTGCTAGACCCAAAACAATAGATTAATGATAGAAGATTAGAGTAGAAGAGTAGATTAATGATAGAATTTTCCCATAGCCATTCATTTATAGGGTTTTTACAAGTGAGAAGCAACATATAACATGTTCATGTAAAAGGTCTTGCATTTAAGGACTCCCAAGTATGATGTTTAAAAGCACAGAGTATGATATCTGAAAACAATTAGCTCTGAGTATTTAATTACCTCTAATCAATTACTATCCAGGTAGCTAAACTAAACTATAATTATATTACATCATTATTTCAACTTACAAAGAGAAAACCTCTCCTCTTTTGCTGTAACTGTAACTTTAAAGTTGCTTTTCTATTTATGAATGCGGATAGATCCACTACACAGACTACACAGTGTAGGGAAAATGTTAAACAGTTCAATTGCTGGTTTGTGGGCTTTTAAAAGTAGGTATTTAGTTACCTTTGAGGGACAGGAAGTAAAAAGTTACTTCAGAAGTTGTACCCATAGTTACCTTCAGGTGATGCTTCAAACCTACAACTGTATTTTTGGAGCCATTGTTTCCCACCATCTCCCCTAAAGCATTGAATGCGAATACCTCCAGCTTATATGTAGATAAGTTTGCTTTGGCTGTAAATCAGCCACAAAATGGCAGCACATGCTGCATACCTATCAAAGGTCAGGTATCATCTGAATCCCACATTGATTGTTGTTGTTCAGTCGCACAGTCGATTCCGACCCTCTGCGACCCCATAGACCACTGTCCGCCAGGCACCCCTGTCCTCCACCATCCTCCTCAATTCTCTCAGCTCTGTGCCCATTGCGTCCACAATACCATCTAGCCATCTCATTTTTGGCCGCCCCCTTCTTCTTTTGCCCTCCACCCTTCCCAGCATCAAGGCCTTCTCAAGTGAATCCTCTCTTCTCATTTGATGTCCAAAGTACTTTAGCTTCATCTTTACAATTTGACCTTCTAAGGAGCAGTCAGGGTTGATTTCTTCTAAGATTGATATCTGTTGCTATATGTAGAATGGTGGGTTGTGTTTTAGAGAGCTGGAAAGAGTCAGACAGACAAAATATTAGAAGGGGGGAAACACCAGACTTTTCTTTAAGTAGCTAAGATAATTCAGTTCCATGACACAATAGTTCTGTACTATTAAAATGTGTACTATGGAACAAAACCTTTCTTTTCCAATGTGTCTAGCTTCTTCTCTGGTTTGCATTCTCATTCGTAACACACCGTCTTGTTACTAATGACATTCCCTCTTCATCGTCCTACCTAACCCAGCTAATGTACCTCATTTCACATCTCCAGGATTTCCACTATGTTTCAGACAGCTACGTTATAATAAAGTCATTATAATGAAGAACGTGAATTTTTTCTTCTTGCAAAGATTTCAAAATAATAATAATAATAAAGTATGCCTTGGAAGTTGCTAGTTCATCATGAAAATATACTGTAATAATTTGAGAATGTGTCCATGTTCCTGCTGCTACACTATAATGTGACTGTTGACAGCTAAGATGCCAGTAGGCCATAAAGTTATATTTGATAACATTAACCATCTTGTGCTATTGCCATTAAATATGCAAAATTTCTATGAATATGCTAAGAGTCACTCCAGTTTTCTTCTCTATAAACAAATACATCCATAGTTATAATAGCTTTTATATAATCAATTTGTTACGTGTTGTTTTCTAGTTTACCCTCCAAATGAGACAGCTATTTGATTTTATATCCAAAAAGAAAGAAAAAGAAAATTAGTAATTTCTATTGGCTATTTAATTGTGGCAGCTGCTGGATAATCAACAACCTCACAGTATACAGTAATACCTCGGATAACGATGAGACTTGGTTCCACAAGTCTCGTCGTTATCTGGTTTTTAACATTGTGAGATGCATTGATCGCACAATGTTAAAACAAAGCCCTGTTCCCTTTCCGAAGAGGAAAAAGAAGAGGGGGGCGAGCAGCCTGCTTCTTTGGAAAGGGCAGTGGGGATTCCATGAGTGGAATCCCCTCTGCCCTTTCCAAGGGGGGCAGAGAGCTTGAAATGGGTGAAAAAACAGATGGTTTTTTTACCCATTTCGGACTCTCTGACACCCCCCTCCGGGCCGGCTACAGGGAGATCAGGGGACCCGATCTGTGCTATTTCTGAAGTTTCCCCACATCTCTGGCTGCTGATGCAAGCCAAAACATCAGGATTTGAATCCCGATGTTTTGGCTTGCTGCAGCCTCCAGGAAGGTGGGGGAACTTTAGAAATAGTGCAGATCGGGTCCCCGACCTCCCTGGAGCTGGCAGGGGGGGTCAGGGAGCCCAAAATGGGCGAAAAACGGATGCCAAATGGCCCCAATGACCCCAACACCCAATGGGCCCAATGCCCCCAACACCTCCAAGGGCCCCAAGAGACGCAAGGGCCCCAATGCCCAATTCTCAACACCCCAAGGGCCCAAACACCCCCAAGGGCCCCAATGCCCAATTCCCAATGCCCCAAGGGCCAAAATACCCAAGGGCCCCAATGCACCTAGGGCCCCTACACCCAATGCCCCCAAGGGCCCCAATGCCCAACACTCCCAAGGGCCCCAATGCCCAACACTCCCAAGGGCCCCAATGCCCAACACTCCCAAGGGCCCCAATGCCCCCAAATGACCACGCCCAACACCCCAAGGGCCCCGGCCAACGCCCACAAGGGCCCCATTGGCCAACGCCCCCATTGCCCCCAATGTCCCAAACACCCGCAAAGGCCACAACACCCATTGGCCCCCAACTCCCAATGCCCCCAACACCCCCAAGGGCCCTAATGCCCACAAGGGGACCAAAACCCAATGCCCCCAAGGGCCAATGGCCAAGGCTTAGGCTCCTCTGTCATCCATCATTCTCCGGAGTCTGCCCAGATCTAGTCCACTGCATCAATGATGCTAAGCATCTCATCCTCTACCGCCCCCTTCCCCTTTTGCTCTCAATGGAGACTTTTGCTAGCTGGATGATGTCTCCTCTTTTTATTATGCCACCTAGGTTTGCCACAGCTTGTCTCCCAAGGAGTATGTGTCTTTTTATTTAATGGCTGATATCATCTTAAATGTGCCCCCTCAAAGGATGTTGCCTTGCCATGGCGAAGGGTCTTGCATGGTTTGATGAGACTTTGGTCTACTTTATGCCATGTAGAGCCACCCAAGAGTGACAGGCCGACAACTCAGACTAAACACAATACACTGGTAAAGGAACTGGCAACCCATTCCAATGTCTTTGTCAAGAAAACCAGTCCTGACATTAAAAGTCTTAAATGTCTTTGCCTGTGCATACTTTATGAATTATTCTGATCTTTAAAAACTGCTTCCTCTTGCACAATGTAAAGAACTAATATTACATACTAATTCACCACTTATATGATTGCTTATTCTTGAAGATTTCTTGGACGGTATTTTCAGAATTCAAAATCTCAATCTGGATACAAGTTGAGTGGGAAAATAACTATTACTCATCTAATAGTACTGCCCAACGTTTCAAAAACAAGGCAAGATATAAACATACTTACCACAAGTTAAATCTAAAATATGGGAGACTGAAAAGAGCATACTGAAATGCTTTAAAAAAATAAAATAAGAGTAAAAAACATTATCCAGGGATAATAATAATTTTGCGTCAGAAATTATTCTGGGTTGAAAGAATTTTTGCAGAAGAAACTCCGCTCAGGGAACAGCAAAATGAGGTTCCTTTCATGTCCCTAAGAGCTGGGACAAAGACAGGTGCTCAGTCCGTCACGCAGTACCTGGGTCTCAAACTGCCAACTTGCCAGCCTTCCAGCTAACAAGGTGAGCTTCTTAACCACTGAGCCACCGCAACCCAATATCCAGAGATTAACTCCAGACACAGAGTTTAGAGGCTCCAACTCTATACCCATTCAATTTGGCTTTTGTTGTTCAGTCGCACAGTCGATTCCGACCCTCTGCGACCCCATGGACCACCATCCGCCAGGCACTCCTGTCCTCCACCATCCCCCTCAACTCCCCCATCCCTGTGCCCACTGCTTCCACAATACCATCTAGCCATCTCATCTTGGGCCGTCCCCTTTTTCTTTTGCCCTCGACCCTTCCAAGCATCAAGGCTTTCTCAAATGAATCCTCTCTTCTCATTTGATGTCCAAAGTACTTTACCTTCATCTTTATTATTTGACCTTCCAAGGAGCAGTCAGGATTGATTTCTTCTAAGATTGACCTATTTGTTCTCCTCGCTGTCCAGGGGACTCTCAAAACTCTCCTCCAACACCACATCTCAAAGGCGTCTATTCTTCTGCGTTCAGCTTTCCTAATGGTCCAACTCTCACAACCATACATTGCCACAGGGAATACCATTGCTTTGACCATGCGAATTTTTGTTTTCAATGTGATGTCTCTACTTTTCACTATGTTCCCCACGTTTCTCATCGCTTGCCTCCCAAGAATCAGTCGCCTTTTTATTTCATGGCTGCAATCACCATCTGCAGTGAGCTTTGATCCTAGGAAAGTAAAATCTGTCACTGCCTCTACTTCTTCCCCATCTATTTTCCAGGGACTGATAGGGCCTGTTGCCATGATCTTGGTTTTCTTGATATTGAGTCTCAATATTGAGTCTCAATTTGGCTTTTTTTTTTGTTCAGTCGCACAGTCGATTCCGACCCTCTGCGACCCCATGGACCACTGTCCGCCAGGCACTCCTGTCCTCCACCATCCCCCTCAACTCGCTCAGCTCTGTGCCCACTGTCTCTACAATACCATCTAGCCATCTCATCTTGGGCCGCCCCCTTCTTCTTTTGCCCTCGACCCTTCCAAGCATCAAAGCTTTCTCAAGTGAATCCTCTCTTCTCATTTGATGTCCAAAGTACTTTAGCCTCATCTTTATTATTTGACCTTCTAAGGAACAGTCGGGGATAATTTCTTCTAAGATTGACCTATTTGTTCTCCTCGCTGTCCAGGGGACTCTCAAAACTCTCCTCCAACACCACATCTCAAAGGCGTCTATTCTTCTGCGCTCAGCTTTCCTAATGGTCCAACTCTCACAACCATACATTGCCACAGGGAATACCATTGTATAGTGGTCTGCAAATAGTGGCTCTCCAGGTGTTTTGGACTTCAATTCCCAGAAGCCCAAGTCAGCACTACTGTTGATCGAGGCTTCTGGGAATTGAAGTCCAAAACACCTGGAGAGCCACTATTTGCAGACCAAATACTATACGAATTGTTTTCAATGTGATGTCTCTACTTTTCACTATGCTCCCCAGGTTTCTCATCGCTTGCCTCCCAAGAATCAGTCGCCTTTTTATTTCATTTATTGTATTTGTTATTTATTTTATTTTTATTCGCATTTTTATTTTTATTTCAATTTGGCATCCCTCACGCTAGCAAGGTGATGCTCAAGATAATACAGGATAGACTGCAACAGTATGTGGAGAGAGAATTACCAGAAGTGCAGGCGGGTTTCAGAAGAGGCAGGGGGACTAGAGATCACATTGCCAACATAAGATGGATCATGGAAAAAACAAAGGAATATCAGAAACAAGTCTACTTCTGTTTCATTGATTACACGAAGGCTTTTGATTGTGTCGACCACAACAAGATGTGGCAAGTAATTAAAGAGATGGGAATACCGGAACACCTTATAGGCCTCATGAGAAATCTGTACATGAATCAAGAGGCAACAGTTAGGACAGAAAGTGGAATGACGGAGTGGTTTGGAATAGGAAAAGGAGTAAGACAAGGCTGCATTTTGTCACCATGTTTATTCAATTTATACACAGAACACATAATGCGCAATGCAGGAATGGAGGAATCACAATTTGGGATCAAAATTGCTGGAAGAAATATCAACAATTTGAGATATGCAGATGATACCACCCTAATGGCAGAAAGTGAGGAGGACCTAAAGAAGCTCCTGATTAGGTTGAAAGAAGAAAGTGAAAAAGCTGGCTTGAGACTCAATATCAAAAAAACAAAGATAATGGCAACAGGCCCTATCAGTCCCTGGAAAATAGGTAGGGAAGAAGTAGAAGCAGTGACAGACTTTACTTTCTTAGGATCAAAGCTCACTGCAGATGGTGACTGCAGCCATGAAATAAAAAGGCGACTGATTCTTGGGAGGCAAGCGATGAGAAAACTGGGGAACATAGTGAAAAGTAGAGACATCACATTGAAAACAAAAATTCGCATAGTCAAAGCAATGGTATTCCCTGTGGCAATGTATGGTTGTGAGAGCTGGACCATTAGGAAAGCTGAACGCAGAAGAATAGACGCCTTTGAGATGTGGTGTTGGAGGAGAGTTTTGAGAGTCCCATGGACAGCGAGGAGAACAAATAGGTCGATCTTGGAAGAAATCATCCCTGACTGCTCATTAGAAGGTCAAATAATAAAGATGAAGCTAAAGTACTTTGGACATCAAATGAGAAGAGAGGATTCACTTGAGAAAGCTTTGATGCTTGGAAGGGTCGAGGGCAAAAGAGGAAGGGGAAGGCCCAGGATGAGATGGCTAGATGGTGTTGTGGAGACGGTGGGTGCAGAGCTGAGCGAGTTGAGGGGGATGGTGGAGGACAGGAGTGCCTGGCGGACGGTGGTCCATGGGGTCGCAGAGGGTCGGAATCGACTGTGCGACTGAACAACAAAACCCTCCAGGAAGTCTATCAAGCAATTAAAAGCTCAACTAAAAAAAAAGGGGGGTCTTCAAATAACCAACAGGGGGCGCATGAGTCGTAACTCTATTTGCCGTTGCCATGGTTGCCCATTTCTTCGCGCGCTAAAACAGACAGTCTTTCCCATCCTGGAGAGGGAACCTCGTTTGGCCTTATTTGGGAGGGGATTGCGACAAACGTTCAAAGCAATTTTTCCCGCCTCGCCTGTGATTGGCTAGGACGCGGCGAAGATTCTTTTTTGGAATGTACGTTCATCTGCGCGAACCGCTCTGATTGGACAGTTTCCCCCCCCCCCGAGGGCGATATTTAAAAAAGGGGAGGAGCGGGAAAAAAAGGCGCGCTCGCAGAGAGAATCCAAAGTTGGTTTGGCCCTTCCTGGAAGGAGAAAGCGGAGCCATGAACTGCTTGATGATGCCGGGAGTGCAGCCAGGGTCGCCCCGCAAGGCCGGCGGCCAGATCCAGGTACATTAAAAAAAATTAATAAGGGGGGGGGGGGCGCCCGCCCCACATAGGGCAATCGGAGCCCACCCAGGGGGTGCTTAAGGTCGGAAAAGTAAAGGCACTGTAAAATTGAAAATTCAAATTTCTCAGGCTGGAATTGGGACGCAGGAGTGGGTCTGCCCTTGGAAGGAGAAAATCAGGTTTACACAGCCAGATGGGCAAGAGTGGAAACCATGGGATCAAGGAGACCTGCAGGGATCTTTTAAAAAATAGGACATTTCAGAAAACAGAATAAAAAACACCGCAGCACTTTAAAGACTTAACTGCTATATTTTTATTGTTAGCTTTTGTGGATCGAGTCCACTTCAGACAAAGCTAACAATAAAAATAGAGCAGTTAGTCTTTAAAGTGCTACAGTGTTTTTTATTCTGTTTTCTGATATGCCTGAACCACAGACTTAATACAGCTACTATTAAAAAAAATAAACAATAGGGGTGTAAGAACACATGTTTTGCCTCCTATCTTGTTGCGATTAAACAGCTTGCAGTCTCAACTGTTTCACAAAGTAATAGTCTCTTTAATTTTTTTTTTCTCTTTCCCTGCTATAGGTCATCTTTGGACCCATGTTCTCTGGAAAAAGGTATCCAAGCATGCGGTGTGTGTGTGTGTACAGTAAAACCTCAGATAACACTAAAACCTGGTTCCACAAGTCTTGGTGTTATACGATTTTTAGTGTTATCCGATGCATGTTAAAATCCTATGGGATCCATAGAGATACAAGTAATACCTCATATAACATTAGTATCGAATAACACGAAAATCGCATAACATCAAGGAATCTGGGGGGAAGAATTGCATCAGATAACATTAAGATCCTATGGGATGCTTCAGATAACAACCGCGAAAGCCTGTGTGGTTACAATGTATCTCTATGGATCCCATAGAGGATCAGATAACACTAAAAATCATATAACACGAAGACTTGTGGAACCAGGTTTTAGTGTTATATGAGGTTTTACTGTACATTGTAACCACACAGGCTTTAGCGGTTGTTATCTGATGCATCCCATAGGATCTTAATGTTATCCGATGCAATTCTTCCCCCCAGATTGCTTAATGTCATGCGATTTTAGTGTTATTCGATGCTAATGTTATCTGAGGTATTACTGTATTAGGGTAGAAATAGTGGCATTTGCACTGTTAATCTGGATTTTGAGCCCAGGGCCACATTGTGCTTTGTCTAGCAATGGCTGGTTTGTAACTCTTGGTAGCACACCTGAACAGAAGCAAGGAGGTCTGTGGTCAGCCTTCCCTAATCTAGCCCTCTCCATATGCTTTGCACAATAGCTCCTAATATTAATGCGCACTGGGGATTATGGAATTGGTATCCAATATAATTGGATGCTGCCAGGTTTGAAAAGATGGGTGTATATGTCCAGTTAGGCTGGATGCGGCCCATGGTGTCATTTCATGTGGGGAGCCCACTGCCTCCACACCTGGAGGTGCTGTATGATGGAGGAAGGGCAAAATGGCCGTCCGGCCCCCAAAGCTGTCTGAGGGAGCATGACCTGGCCTCTGGCTTTAAAAAGTTGAGAACTCCTGAGTTAGGCCATGCAGCTTCGGTAGTGCTCCTGCCTGCATCTCAACTGCTTTTCTGCTTCCACGAGTGAGAGCTTTGGCAAGCTTGTCAGAAATATTTCACAACTCTACTTACAGTAGTAACTGTAAAATAGGCTCTGGCCATGAGGTTTGTTTCTGGTAGGGTCAGAGGTTGCATTTGAAATTATCTAGTGCAGGGATTCTCAACCTGTGGCCCATGGGCTGAATGCGGCCCACGACACCATTTCATGTGGCCCTCCAGCACACACGGAAGTGCCATGTGGTAAAGGCAAAATGGCTGCCTGCCCCCCAAGGCTGTCTGAGGGAGCATGACCTGGCCCCCAGCTTAAAAAGGTTGAGAACTCATGCTCCAGTGCTACTTTCAGTCAAACAATATCCTATGTCTAACTCCTTAGCTAAACTTTGGGTGCTTCTGAGAAATGTATTTTTCCCAGGTAAAAGTACTGTCACTATATTAAGTAGAGGTGACCAAAGCAGGGTGTATTGTACTTATATAAAAGTAGAGGTCACCCTTGCTCAAAAACCAGTCATCAGACTCTAGGCTTCAGTGCTTATCTCTGTTTATAGCCAAAGAGCCAGCACTATCTGCATCTGCAGACATTTCTGTGGACATGTGGCAGGCATGATTTGACAGTGGAGTGTACAGAACACTTTACCTTCCCACTGAAGTAGTACCTATTTATCTACTTGCAATTTCTTGCTTTTGAACTGCTAGGTTGGCAGGAGCTAGGACAGAAACAGGAGCTCACCCCTTCAAGTAGCACTCAGGTCTTGAACTGCTGACTTGCCGACCTTCCAGTTGTCAATTTCAATATTTTAACCACTAAGCCACCACTGTCCCTTATTGTACAGTACTTATATACTTTCCATCAAATGATAGTCAAGGGTGTCAAAATTAGCAGAGTTGCATAACCTCTTCCTCATGCCACATTTGTGGCCTCTTTTGGATTTAATTGCCACTAGACAGCTTCCATTTTTGTTTGGCAGCACTGAACTCATGCGCCGGGTTCGTCGATTTCAAATTGCACAATACAAGTGTCTGCTGATCAAGTATGCCAAAGACACACGTTACTGCAGCAACGGAGTTTCCACGCATGACAGGTAAATTGCTAAAGACATTACCCAGTCTGCCTTATCAACTTTCAATGGTACTTTCCACCTACCATGGTGACCATGGGTAACGAGGAATCAGGGTTTGATCCCAGAGAGGGACCCTGAGAAACGGCTACCACATTCAAGCAAGGCCACAGGTAGTAAAAGAAAGGACACCTTGCACAGAGCACTTTTTTAAATTTCATGTTTGCTCAGGGGAAAAAATGAGTCGGTTACATGTATATGTTTTAATTGCAGTTATGGAGTAAATGTGATAAGCATTGGTGATTCACAGATTTTCAGTTCCGAAATTCAGCTTCTATCTGGGCAATAGAGTGAGAAAGAGAAGTTCAAGATTGTTTGACCTGAATTCCTTGCTGTTTCTGCCTACAGTAGGCATATTCAATGAATGGCTTTTTAATCGTATAATTTAGTCCAGCGGTGGCAAACATAGCACGCATGCCAGAGGTGGCACTCGAAGCCTCTCTGTGGGCACCCTGCAGTCACCCCAGCACAGAGTTTGCCCCACCCCTCTGCCCAGCAGCCCAATGGGAGCACATTCCCCCAGCACAGAGTTCACCCCGTCCCCTCTGCCCAGCAGCCCAATGGGAGCGTTTCCTTCCTCCCCTGTTGCCGTGATGGCACTTTGCGATAAATAAGTGGGTTTTGGGTTGCAATTTGGGCACTTGGTCTCTAAAAGGTTCATCATCACTGATTTAGTAAATTTAATTGGTAGATTATATAAATTGTAATTTAAGATCCATTGATTTCAATGGATCCGCTATAGAATATAGTAAATATTCCATTACTTGTGGATAATGACCATCCTCATTTCTGAAGCTTCTACAGTCTGAAACTTCTACAGTATTTCCTCCAGTTAAATGTACAGATTAGTATTTTTGAACTACTTGTCCCAGAATATCCAAGGCATTATCACAGAGGCTGTTTTGCCTACAAAATTCTGGAAGCTATTGTCTAAAAACCTAAGTCAGCCCTATAGATAAATACAGTAAAACCCCTACTTACGAATGCCCCTACTTATGAATAATTCGACTTATGAATTGGTTCTGCACTGAAATCCATGCCTTGAGTTACGAACATGCCCCAATGAATTTTTCCCCTCTTGCCTCCAGTGAAGCAAAAAATGCCATTTCCCCTATGGGTTTATATTTTATGTACATGAAACCTTTCAGTGCCATGTAGGTGGAAGTAGAGTGCTTAGAGAGGAGTTTGTCTGGAATTTCAGTGCCAAAATGGCAGTTTCTAGCTGTATTTTTCTGAGTGTTCTGTCCATTTTTAAAGCTTTAAGGTAAGGAACAACATTCTTGCTTACGTATGCTTTCCTTTCAATGCTGTTGTTTTTGGGTGGATTGATTTATTTGGATTGATTTTTGGAGGGTGGGGGTGGGCCGTTTTGATTTTTGGAGGGTTGGGTGGGGCTTTTGCTTTATCTGAATGGAGATGCCTCAAGTTACGAACAGATTCAATTTATAAACAATGTCCTCGAACTGAGGTTACTCGTAACTCGAGGTTTTACTGTAATGAAAGCCAAAAAAAAGTAACACTTGCCACTTCAGAGGATAGAATATTCTGAATTAGAAAAGATGCTTTTTAAAAAGCCTGGGACTCTAGCTGCTGATTTAGGGCCTTGTCTGTGAAATAAAATCCACTCTGCACTTTTTGATGCATATTGCAGTCTGTTCCGGAGGTTACATGACTTTAATTCTCTCCCGTGCTAGCCAGTAGAACCAAGGTACACTACTATTTGCTTGGTACTCAAATTGAAAACAGGTTTTTGCAGTCGAGTAGACTGACAACCTTAGCCATTGTTAATTCATGAACATTTCCTTCCCTGTGTAGGAATAGCATGGAGGCATTGCCAGCTTGTTGCCTAAAAGATGTACACCAAGAGGCACTCAATTCTGCTGTGATTGGCATTGATGAAGGCCAATTTGTAAGTTTTTTTTAAAAAAAATCTTTCAACTCTTAAGGGGCCCTGGGCATGATTCTGCAACCACTTTTCTGAGCTCCAACTGAGCACAGTTAGACTTTCTTCTGAAACAACACATAGGATTGCATTGCAAGTTCCTCTTTATATCGCAAAAGGATATTTAACACGGGAAGGGGCAGCAGGGCACATTTAATACAAGTACAGTAATACCTCGGATAACGCTAAAACTTGGTTCCACAAGTCTTGGTGTTATCCGATTTTTAGTGTTATCCGATCCATGTTAAAATCCTATGGGATGGATTGGATAATGTTAAAGCTCCATAGAGATACACTGTAACCGCACAAGCTTTAGCGGTTGTTATCCGATCCATCCCATAGGACCTTAACGTTATTCGATCCAATTCTCCTCCCCAGATTACTTAACGTTATGCGATTTTAGTGTTATCTGAGGTATTACTGTATTTTTATTATTAGTATTAGTATTAGTATTATTAAACTTATATGCCGCCCTACTCAGCGAAACCCGACTCAGGGCGGCTCACAACAATCAAACACAATGCAACAATTCAATAGAACAATCAAATGTCACAACACAATGAAATATCATACATCAATAATTCAAACAATAGAATATCATAAAATACAGTACAGTAAGATAAAACCCCAATATATGTCATAAAGTTACAAAAATATTACAAAACCCATAGGAACATTGCACAATGTTTAAATGTTGCTATTGTGAGATTGTCTTTAGCGTGCCTATATGGAGGACACAGATTCTCCAAATGGGTTGCCGTCTAGCTCTTGAGGGGGGGAGGATGTCCTACTGGGACCAATGTATTACTAAAAGGTTAAAAGGAACCTTTCATGGAATAGAGAAGAGGGACAAGTTCCTATTGCTTTAGATAAGTAGAATATATATCAGGAGTCTGTTGGACTGTATCTTGTGTAAGCTAAACATTATGGGTTGGTATTCTTGCAAAGAACATAAGATGGTCTTGAGGTCAAGAAAACACTGTTTTTCTAAGAAGTGAGTATTTGAGAATATCTTCCCTTGATTAGGAATTGTTCCTTATCACTAAACAAAAATAGTCTATTTATAAACATTGGAAAAGCCACATTAGTGTACCTTTATTTTCTAAAAACAAAAAACCAAATATATGGTTGTTTTTTACATCACAGGAGCCTACCGTATATCTGCTCGTAAGCATTCAGGACACGATCCATTTATTTCTGTTTGCTCATTCATTTCCTTTCACACACCTCTTCTTCAACTCCTCTGGGCATGCAGAGGTAACTGAAAATGTGTGTGTGTGGAAGCAATACACTCATCACGATCAGTGCTGTGTATATAGCAATTACACTTACATACTGCCATCAGTCTCCTTGTTGTAGGGAGATTAATTAGAGAGCTGCCTCCCATAACTTTCTCCCCTACCCAAGATGGAAGAGTAGTTGCCTTCTCCATTCTCCAATAGGTTTGCCCTTTTTGATCTCCTTAGTCTGTCATTTCAAATAAGGAAGAAGTTGAAGAAAGCCAACAAGATTACAACTGCAGAAGTCGGCAACCCCCTCCTAAGCCCTCATATCCTCATGCTTCTTGTGTTTTGCAATGATGAATGAAGCCCCTGTTTGCAACAAAGCTTCAGTAATGAGCTTCATGAGATCAAGTAATGAAATTAATCCCTGTAGGAAGTCTCCTGTTTTTAGAATGCCTTTTGAGTAAGTGAAAGTAGTTGAACGGTCTAGGACACAGCGATAGAGAAAGGAGGTTCTGCATCTCTAACTCAAGTGTGTAGCATTATTATTGTTTATAACAAATATTAATGCTTGTACTCCTTTTTTTGTAGCAATATAGTAATACCTCAGATAACACTAAGACTTGGTTCCACAAGTCTTGGTGTTATCCGATTTTTAGTGTTATCAGATGCATGTTAAAATCCTATGGGATGGATCAGATAACGTTAAAGCTCCATAGAGATACATTGTAACCTCACAGGCTTTAGTGGTTGTTATCCGATACATCCCATAGGACCTTAACGTTATTCGATCCAATTCTCCTCCCCAGATTACTTAATGTTATGCGATTTTAGCGTTATCCAAGGTAAACATCCGAGGTATTACTGTATAAGAAAATTTATTGCAGTAAAAAATAGTAGGATTCATGATGTCATCTGAAGTAGAATAATACATAAGGGAACTGTTCTGAGAAATGGTTTGGACATTTTCTCAAGGATGTCCAAACTATGGCTTGGGGACCGGATCCAGCCCCTGACATTACAGGCATGTTTTACTTCCGCTTCCAAGAGTGTCAAGGGCTTTAGGGGCTAGATCCGGCCCATGGGCCATAGTGACCAGCTCCCAGAACCATGTGACCAGGTCATGGCCCAAAGGTTTAGGCACCCCCATCTTAAAAGGATGTAAATTGCACCATGTTCCTATTTCCTTCTCAGTGGAAGTACTGTATTATACAAGGGCCACCAGTTGATTACACAGTTGGAATTTTGAGACAGGACATGGGTACTTCTCACCAAATGGGATGAAGGGTTTTCAATGTATCCAGTGATTGCCTGTGATGGACACAAGCCTTTCCCTAAGCCAGCATTTCCCAAACTGTTCTACGGAACATTAGTGTTCCATAGAGGACTGCAGCTCCCAGAAGACTTAGCCTGCACAGACAGTAGTGAAGACATTTAAGTCCAATAATACATAGAGACCCAAGTTTGGGAACCACTGCCCATAACATTTCACAGAAAGGAAAGCTGATGAGGCTCTAAAACAGATTAATTTCACTAGGAATTGAATACAAGTCAGGGTTTGAGCCTAGGGTTTGTCCCCTACCTCTCCTGAGTTCCCTGTGTGGACTAGGAAGTTCAACACATCAGGCAGGTACTAGGTTTGGGGAAGGTTGTTTCTTCTTTGCAATATAATATATATCCGTGATGGCGAACCTTGGCACTCCAGACGTTCCTGGACGTCAATTTCCAGAAGCCCAAGCCCCCTCTGAATCCACACGAATGGGTTTGCTGCGATTCATCCGGCCCGCACTCCCCTCGTCGCTCCCGGAAACGGAAGTAAAACGTCCGTACAGGCTGGATGAAACGTAGTAAACCCATTTGTGTGGATTCACAGGGGGCTTGGGCTTCTGGGAATTGAAGTCCAAGAACATCTGGAGTGCCAAGGTTTGCCATCACGGATCTATATTGTGGCAGAATAGCAGCTTTATCCACTCTCCTCATCTAGTTTCCAGATATCGTCGAGTTTTGTGAGGCAATGGCCAATGCAGGGAAGACGGTCATTGTAGCGGCTCTAGATGGGACATTTCAGAGAAAGGTAAGCACCCCTAAATTCTGGTTCTTGGGCTGCTGTTTCTGAACTTGACCCTCTCATGCCACTGCTTGTTCCGCCGTAGGCCTTTGGGAACATTCTGCAACTAGTCCCCTTAGCGGAGAGCGTGGTGAAACTAAACGCTGTCTGTATGGAGTGTTACCGCGAGGCATCTTATACAAAGAGGTTGGGAGCAGAGAAAGAGGTAAGATTCCTGCACTTACCCTCCCTTCTCAAAAGGCTTTCTCTGCCTACTGCAGCAGAGATCAGGCAGCTATAAATGAGATGCGGGAACGTGCTTTTTTTAAAAAAATTACCTGGAAAACTAATTTGGAGTCCTTCTGTTGTCTAACCAGGTAGAAGTAATAGGAGGAGCTGACAAATATCATTCCGTTTGCCGTGTCTGCTACTTCAAGAAACGACCACAGCAGGCAGTGACGGAGAACAAAGAGAACCTACCTAGAGGAAATAACCAGCTGGAGATGGCTGTCCCCCGAAAAATCTTGGCTGCTTGTCAGAATATGCACTGGAGTGCCTCAAACTGAATAAGGAAAGTCAGAGACCATGGGTGGGGTGGGCTTATCGAGGAATCGTTCTTCTGTCCAATCATTCTGGCTCTATACCAGGGGTTCCCAACTTTTTCAAGCCAGGGGGTGGGTCACGCTCTCCATCAGCTTCAAGGGCCAGATGGCCATTTTGCCCTGCCTGCAGGATGGAGGTGGCCATTCTGTCCCAACAGCTTCAAAGGGGTGGCCATATTGTTTCTCGAATGCCCTTGGAGGGGTAAGGGCCACATGAAATGGCACCGTGAGCTGGATCTGCCCCTCAGGCCTTAGGTTGGGAGCCCAAGCTCTATACAGTTAAAAGTTGTGTTGTAAGAGATGCCAGCAAAGCAGGCAAAATTTCCTTTTTATACAAGGTTGGGCGACGACAACAGACTCTCTTTAGCTGTTCAATCGTTTAAAATTGCAACTAACCTAGTATCTTTGTTTCTCAAGAAATTTCCTAATTTCGCTACACTGCAGAATTGGTGCTTCCTCTTGTGTAAGCCTATTCTGCAGTGTTTTCTTGAGAGTTAAAACTGACACAGCTATGTGGAGTGGGCTAGCCTTATTAAGAAAATCCTCATGGTGAAACCAGAACAATATCTCCCGCCCCTGATGGTTCCTCTTTAGTCAGGTCCTCCACCCCAGGTTGTAACAGGTTACTTGAAATGAATCCTGATGCTAAACTATAGCTAGACTATAGCAACAAGCAATACTTAAGTACTGCACAGCTTTGGTTATACAGATCTGTATTTCAGCTTAATTTATTCAGGACTACTGGTAGCATCAATCACGTCAAATTTTTAAAGTAACTGATATCCCTCAAGTACCTACTTCTAATATAGCTTCTTGACAGATAGCTAATATTCATCACACAGATGACAGCAGTAGGAGCACTTTTCTGCATTTGATTCAGCAAATGCTTTTGCACTTAATTGTAGTCTAGGGTTTCTACTGCTTGCCCGTTTTCTCTGGGTAACATGAAGATATGCAATCTTTGCCTTTAGTGGATATTAAAAGGAACAAGATAGTCTTAATTGAAATGCTGTCTTAATAAATAAGTTGCTAAATATTCAGTGTCCATCTTTTTTAAAAAACCTCACAGAACTGGTGTAGTAAATACAGAACCAACTAGTGAGCAAGGGTGTTTTTGGATTAAAATAAAAAAGTGGGAGAAGCAAAAGAAATGATTAAGAAAAAGATACAGTAATACCTCGGATAACGCTAAAATCACATAACGTTAAGTAATCTGGGGAGGAGAATTGGATCGAATAACGTTAAGGTCCTATGGGATGTATCTGATAACCGCTAAAGCCCGTGCGGTTACAATGTATCTCTATGGAGCTTTAACATTATCCGATCCATCCCATAGGATTTTAACATGCATCGGAGAACACTAAAAATCGGATAACACCAAGACTTGTGGAACCAAGTCTTAGCGTTATCCAAGGTATTACTGTACATCTAATATGTTTCAATAGCCAGCAAAAGCTTGTCCTGCTTTCCTGCAGTGAGCATATTCTGAACCAGGAATTCCTTGTGTGAGATAATATTGTGCATCTGCCCTGAAATGGTAGAAGGACATGACAAAATTGGTAACAGATAAAATGTGGTGGGAGTGACCAGGTTTATTTCTGCCACCGTAACAATCGCTTTTGAACCTTGGTACAGTTTCCGATGTTGTGTGTCCTAATGCAAAAAAGTGGGTTTTTTGCAATGTAGTCTTTGCAGTTAAGAAATTGCAATCACACATTGTCCCTTTTCATAGGGATAAATATGGAGAAGGCACAGATTTTCAGACTTGATAGGCATCTAGGGAAGGTTAGTAGAGCAGGCGAGTGTCCCCTCCCCCAAGATAGCACTAGCCTCAGTAAATTGCTATTAAACTCTTTAATACAGAGGCAATTGTTACAGGGTTTCTGTGAGCCTGGTTGCTCCTGAACCAGGACTGAAATGAACTGATAACCCAATAAGGCACACATGTCTGTAATGAAAGAAAATCAAATCTTCACATATAAATTCTTAGGAAGAAATTAAGAGGGCCTTTAGCCCTAAGCTTTGGCATCCAGCAGTTGCTGAACAGCACATGTAAGAAAGGCTCTGCTACTGCACAAGTCAGAGGCTAGAAAGAGCAGCCTAGGAGCCAAGGGCACAAAAGCCCACACCAGGGGCTGGAACAGTATCAATGAGCCAAGGATACAAGGTCAGTAGAAAGGCAGTCTTACTTGACTGGCACAAGCAATGCTCACCCAGGGACACCTACAGTAGAAAGGAGAACATGTTTCCTTCTGTGTAGGTCAAAATCTAGCTCTCGCTTATGAGTGCTGCAACAGTTGAGTGATGCCTCCTTTGACACTTTCAACAGCAAGTGTCATCTAGAATCAGCAATGGTTATGTCTTTTTCAAGTCATTTGTAGGCCAGCAAGAAAGCCTCCCATACCCCTGAGAGAAAGAAAGCAATTTTCAAGGAAGGAGAGAGAAGGGCAGGAACATTTCAGAATCCCATTATACACACAACACACAAAGCGTGGCGCCCTGGCTTCACAGTAGAGGCCTCTCCCCAGCCCAAGCAGTAAGTCCATTGCAATTTGGTGGCTACCTTTGCCAGCTGCTCTGAACAGTAGTGGTTGCACTCAGTACACAGGTGGGGGCTGGTAACCCTCCGAGTCCTCTACAGTGTGAGTAAAGGGGGGCTGCTGGTAGCTTTCGTGGCTGACATTGGGGTAGCTAGAATAAGGGGGCGCAGGTCCCGGAGCCGGGTCAACGTAGCTGTGGTCAAAGTCTTGCACACCCATCCGGTACCGTTGAAGTGCAAAGGCAATCAGGAGCCCCTGTGGAGAAACATATTTAATTAGCTTGGAGTAGAGCCCATGGCTTAGTGGTTAAGATGCTGAATTTGATGACTTGATGGTCAGCATGTCAATTCAAGATCTAAGTGCTACACGATGGAGTGAGCTTCAGTCTCTTTCCCAGCTCCTGCCAACCTAGCAATTTGAAAACAAGTTTGAAAAGAAGAAATTACAAGTAGGTAAACAGGTACCACCTTGGTGGGAAAGGTAACAGCATTCTGTGCACTGGTATCTAGGCATACCATGTTCACAGAAATGTCTGCAGACTCAGACAACTGACACTTGCTGTAAACAGATGAGTGCTGAACCCTAGAGTCGGATATGACTGGTTTTTCAGCAAAGGCGACATTAACTAGAGTCCATTTATGGAAGAGGTGGTGCAGCATAATGGTTAAGAGTATCAGGTTGCAATTTAGGAGATGCAACTTCAACTCTCACTGAGCCAGGAGCCTTGGGCCAACCACTTTCTAACAAGGTGGTTGTGAGGATAAAACCTGAGGAAAAAGTGCCATACAGTAATACGCCGGATAACATTATGACTTGGTTCCACAAGTCATGACGTTATCCGATTTTTAGCGTTGTCCGATGCATGCATTGAACAACGCTAAAAAAAAGCCCTGACTTCAGGGACAAACCACTTTAAAGGCAGGCAGGGAAAGAAAGAGACCTCCCTGCCTTTAAAGCCACCCCCCACCAGCAGCGGTTAAATTTAAACTACAGGAAGAGAGAGGCTTGTGTTTTTTTCTTCCCCTCCCTGTATTTAAAACACAACCCTCTCTCTTCCTGTAGTTTAAATACAGGGAGGAAAAAACTACAGTGGTACCTCGCTTAAAGAGCATAATGCGTTCCACAGGATTGCTCTTTAAGCGAGTTTGCTCTTTAAGCAAAACACCATTGTAAGTGACCAATGGGGGGGGGGGAGATTGTGAACCCCGATTTATTTGTTAAGCGAGTTTTTGGTTGGTTTTATTAAGCAAAGCAAACATTCAGAGAAAATTCTGCTCTTTAAGCGAAACACTCTTTATGCGAGGTTTGACTACTTCGTCTTTCTCTCCCTCCCTGTATTTAAACTACAGGGAGGAGGAAAGAGAGATGTGATTGGTTCTCTAGATACAGGGAGGGAAAGAGACAAGGAGGCTTTGGGACTGCAGTAGGGTCGGGGAAAGGTGGGTGCTTTTCCCCGACCCTACTACAGTGGCAGAGGCCGCTGTGGGTGGGGGGTGGATTGGGTAGTTCTACCCAAACCACCCCACACCCGCAGACCATTGCATCGGATAACGCTAAGAATCATCCAGAATCGTTATCCGATGCAAGTTTTTTCAAAAAAACTTGCATCGTTATCCGACTCTAGCGTTATCCGATGCAATCGTTATCCGGGGTATTACTGTATATGCTACTGAATGAAAGCTGGGATATAAATGTAACATATAAATGCCCAGTGAACCACACCTATGAGGGACACATCTGCTTCCTGTGGTTTCAGACATTTTCCCCTAAGGACAGGATCATACCACTCCTTTGCACTTGAGCAAGGGTGGCCAAACTATGGCTTGTGGCCAGATCTGGCCTGCACCAACCTCACCACTCCTGGGAGCGGAAGACGTGTTTTACAGTGGGAGTAACCATGTGAACGAACTGTTCAACCACATGACCAGGCCTCAGTGCAAAAGGTTTGGCCATCCCTGCACTTGAGTGTGTTTTAGATGGTTTGAAGACTCAGGTGTTTTTCAGAAACCACCTCATAGGTTAATACTAAGCTTGTGTTACAGGTGGAAAGCTGCCAAAAACCAGCTGCAACCTTGAACAGCATATTCATGGCAAGCTAGATTTGAATTAATTACCTTATGCTTCCAAGCTCACATTGGTCAAAGGCTGGCATAGCAACCATTGGTTTCACAGCCAAGTTCCCAACGCAAAAAGAAAAAAAAATACAGATGCAGATAGCATGACCTTTCTAGGCTTTAACAATGCAAAGTGGGTGTGATCCTGGACTTTCCCAAGAGAAAAAAAGGCATCCTTACCCATGAGAAAATGGAGAAGAAGCTGAATGAAATCGCAGCACGAGCAGAATCCGCCCCAATCATGACATCTCCCGAATTTGTGGATGCCCATTGGTTTGTCAGCACGCAAAACCCAATAAACCACAGAAAGGTCCAAAGAGCTGAACAAAGACAAAAATGTTTTTTAACACGTAATAGCTAGTGATTTATGGTATCAACAACTATATTAAAACCTATTGTCGGTTTGGATTTATTTGCACTAAGTGCCAGTCTTGCCAGATTAACAAAAACAAGAGCAGGGCATGTTCCCCAGCTTAGATCCCTTGAAAAGTTTTGGCCAAAACATCTAATTCGTGACCATTGGTCATGCTGGTTAAGGAAGTATAGTCTCTAAGGCAGTGGTGCCCAAACTAGGGGCCGGGTGCGGCCCTGACGCCAATTCACCCGGCCCACGAAGCCCTCATCGCTCCTGGAAGCGGGAGGAAAACGCCCATACGGGCGCATTTTACTTCCGCTTCCAGGAGTGACAAGGGCTTTGCGGGTCAGGTGAATTGGCGTCGGGGGCCACACCTGGGCCTTAGTGACTGGCTTCCTGAACCACATGATCGGCCCATGGCCCAGAAAGTTTGGACACCCCTGCTCTAAGGCATGTGGAGGACAAAAGGTTGAGAACCAATGTTCTTAAGCTAGGCTGCCCTTCTGCTTAATTGCTCAGTCATTCACTAATGTGATTTAGGGAACCTGCTAGTCAACCCCCAGAAAGGATACAGCAAAGAACACCTCTGTCCTATTTTATTCTTTTCAGCTAGATCACAGGTAGCAGCCCTTAAGTACATAATCAGCTAGTTGCAATTTGTGCTCTGACCTTGTGCTCTGTCTTAAAAGGATTTTTCCCCAGTGAACATTGGAACAACCACGAAGATATTATGTTGTCAGTGTCTGACTTAACAGCTGAGATATGAGCCCAATCTTGCAAAAGTCTTCTCAGAATAGGCTTACTATTATAGTAATAGCATAACAAATATATACTACCTCATTGTATTTACAGCACTCTTTGGGTGGTTCTCAAGGTAATTAATATTTTTGTCTCCCAACATACTGTATACTCATTTTATGGACCTGGGAAGGATGAGTCAACTTAGAGCCCATCAGGATTGAACTCATAAGCAGTTTTTGCCTGCAATACTGCAGGTTAAGTCACTACACCACTATCTAATGATGATGAACATTCTGCACAGGGCATGTAAGACACAGAATCTTAATGTCCGATAACAAGAGAACTCCAGTTCCATGATTTCTTCTCTGTCCAATACTAATTTTACCAAGAACGTGTAGCTTCCTTGTGCTTTGGGCACATGGTGCCTGGAAAAGACTTTCATTCATACAAACAAATCCAATTAGATACCATGCCAACGAAGACTGAACTGTTCCCAAAACACATACAGAGAGCACAATGTGGATGCAATCCAGCTTTCCCTAGGCAAATGATACCCCCAAGTAACAAGTACCTGAGAAACCCAGGTCAGCCATAACAAGGTACTTGCGATCAGTAGCACTGCTTATTTGTGGGAAGTAGATGTCAATCATGAAGAAGAATACGCAGGCCAAGAAAGCAACCACGCCAATTCCAATGCCGTAACGACATGCATCCTCATTATGGTTAAAGATGCAGAAAAGTTCAGAATGCTCATGACGATTGGTGTAGCCTTCGCTAATAATGCAGGAGAAAACTATGAGTGCAAACAACTGCAAAGAAGAAAGAAAAATACAATGAGCGCATATTTGAGCCTAATGAACTCCCATCAACATCCAGAATATGGGAAATTTGCTTTTTTGGATTAGAATTATAAGAATCCCCCACCCAGCCATGTCTACTAGGAATTATGAGAGTTGCAGATGGAGGAAGGAGCTACCAGTTCTGGTGAACTAGTGCGAACCTGCTGATGCCCACCACTGAACAACACGCTGTGTGACAGAATCTGCTCATTTATTGGTCTGCCAATTACTGCCAGAGATGTGCACTGATGAGGACTTAAGTTTGGCCAACGACAAAGCCAAGGGAGTGGCTTCATTTTGGGAATCCAGGGTTTGCTTGGGACATGAGAAAAGAGTGAGAGTTACAGTTCAAAAAGTAATTTCCCAACTTCCAATATTTGACCAAAATGTCATCCTGCATGTTTGTGAACATACAAGTGAGAAGAAGAGTAGCAGTCAGTTTTGTGAAGTTTTAGAGAAGTGCTCCTGTTAATCCGCTTAGATGTTGGAATTTGGGACAAGTTCTACAACTACAGCTGGTTGAGAGACATGGTAAAATGGGGATGGGGTATTTTATTTGGAAGAGAAAACTCCCTTTCTCAACACAACAGTTTTTTAACCACTTGCACCTCTGGGGCTCAAACACTTTCTCTATAAAATATCTTGGGAGAGCCTATCAAGCAGGAGAGTTCTCTCATGCCCAGCGCCCGTTGCTTCGGTTCCTCTTTTCTTACTGTCTATTATTTATTTGTTTGTTCTAACCCAGAGGTCAGCAAACTTGGCTCTCCAGCTGTTCTTGGACTTCAGTTCCCAGAAGCCTTGATCAGCAGGAGTGCTGACTTGGGCTTCTGGGAATTGAAGTCCAAGAACCCCTGGAGAGCCAAGTTTGCAGACCCCTGTTTCTAACTTGTTATCCCGCCCCAATCGGGTAAAACCCAACTCTAGGCAGCTTACAAAACAGATTTAAAAATACATAGTTGAAGGCCACAGATCAAAATTCAATACCCTATTAACAGTTTACAAAATATGAATTAATACAATATTAAAAGTTAGGCTAAAAGGAAATTAAACATTTTCGAGTTACAAAATTACAAAAATTGTTAAAAGAACAGGACAGGAGTAAGGAGGTAAGAGCAAAGGGTGGCTGTCTCATCTGATATAGCCAAATATACCTTCACCAGGGGTGCCTAAGCTACAGCCTGGGTCCCGGATCCAGTCCTCGACACCAATTCATCCAGCCCAGGTATGGGCGCGTTTCAGTGGTGGGATGTCAAAATTTTTACTACCCCACCATGATGTCATCACAGTGTGGGCGGAGCTAACATCATGACATCATGATGTCATGGGTGGGGCCAAAAAATATAAAAATAAAATAAAATAATAAAATAAAATAAAATAAAATAATAAAATAAAATAATAAAATAAAAATAAGGACACACACACCCCTCAACCCACCCACACAACACAAACCAATGGTGCTTCAGGCTAGCAGCTTCTCTTCCTCCTCCCTGCTTGGGAGGACAGCAAGGAAGCCGTGCATACTCACCAAGCACTGTAGGCATGCATGCACACCAAGTGCTTGGAGCACATGCACAGTGAAAAGGTAAGCCCCGAAGGTGGTTCCCCCCAAAAGCTGCTACCGGTTCTCCGGGACACTGAGGAAAAGTTACTACCGGTTCTGGAGACCGGGTGAGAACCTGTTACATCCCATCAGTGGCGCGTTTTACTTCTGCTTCTGGGAGCAACGAAGGTGGCACGGGCTGGACGAATGGGTGCCAGGGGCCGGATCTGGGCCCCCGGGGCGTAGTTTGGGCACCCCCCAAAACCATGTGACCAGCCTGTGGGCCAAACAGCTTGGGCACTACACAGTGGGATTTCCCAGCTCCGTTCGCCTTGTGCCCGCCAAGGGGGGGAAGCAGCTCCTGTTTTCTGGCCCGACGGCAAAGCCCGCCCGGCTCGACTCGGCCCCCTCCACCCGTGCGGCCCATCAGCTGACATCCAGATGACTGGGTTGCTGCGCCCAGCCCGTGTTGTTTTTCTTTCCCTCCTGCAGCCGAGGAGCGGCGGAGCCCCGAGGGAAGCCAGGACTCGTCGGGCAGGGCCCGGTGCCTCCGTCCACCCTCTCCTCCCCCCCCCCCGTGTGTGTGACTGTAGGGGGGACGGGACACACCTGACCGTCGGGGGGGGGAGGGAGGGAGACCGCGCACTAGACACCCGTCGGGCCACCCGGGTCGCCTTCGGGGCGAAGCGAGAGTCCCTTTTTTCCCGAGCCACTTCCCTTCCGGTTCTCCATCCGGGCGACACCCCGACGAGGATCCGCCTGGGAGGCCCGAGGGCGGGCCGAAGGGAAAGAAAGAAAGGGCTGACGACGCGTCCGCGCCCTCGAGCAGGTGCTTGCAGCGCCGGACACGGGACACGGCCTCGGACGCCGTCGCAGCGACACGGCCTCGGACGCCGTCGCAGCGACGCTTCCCCCTCCAGGGCGGCGGAGTTCAAGGACCGACGGGGCGGCCCGGCCGGGCCACCCTTTCTCAATCGCACCTGCGCCCACCCCGTCGGAGAGGAGTTGGGGCTGCGTAGACTAGCGAACGGGGACCCCCCTACTACACACGCACCCCCCCCCGTCGGGGGGCTCCGGCTCCTGTCCTGCCACTGGCTTTACTCACCGCGCTGAGGAGGCGGGCGATGACCTGGGGCTGCTGCACGAAGCGCCACGGGTCGAAGGCCCCGCCCGCCTTGGGCGCCCCGTAAGCGCCGCCGCCGCCGCCATCGCCGCCGCCCTCCATGTCACTGGCGCTGCCTCTCCGCGACTGCCCCGTCCCAAAACGCGCCCCAGTGGCCTCGCCCAACCTTGTGGGTGCGCGTCCACACGCCCCGCCTCTCCACTCCGCCCCAAGGGAGGAGACCCGTCCTGGGCCCGCCGAGGGGAAGTGGCCCCCGTGACCCAGTGATGGGATGTAACAGGTTCTCACCAGTTTCCCAGAACCGGTAGTAACTTTTCCCAGTGTCCCAGAGAACCTGTAGCAGCTTTTGGGGGGAACCACCTTCAGGGCTTACCTTCTCACTGGTTCCCCCACTGCGCATGCATGCCAAGCACTTGGTGTGCATGCACGCCTAGTGCTTGGCACATATGGACAGCCTTCTTGCTGTCCTCCCAAATGGGGAGGAGGAAGAGAAGCTGCTAGCCTGAAGCTCCCTATTTTTATTATTTTGTATTTTTTTTCCTTTGGCCCCGTCCATGGCATGACATCATGATGTCAGTTCCGCCCACACTGTGATGACATCACGGTGGGGTAGTAAAATTTTTGACATCCCACCACTGCCCCCGTCCCGCTGTTCCCGTCGGAGCCTCTCGCTTTCGGACCGACGGCGACGCTGTCCCGGCCGGGAGACACCCCCAGGTTGGCCCCCGCTTGGCTCTCCGCGAGGAGGCACTCTGGGCTGAAACTCCCAACGTCCCCCTCTGGTGGGAGTTGCTGGGTCTGGTCCACCCGGAGGGCCATTAATTGCCCACCCGGGCCACAGTTCTCTTCGGCTCGAGGGACGGAAAACCATCCAGGCCGAGCTGATTTGCCAAGGGTTTTTGAATGTCAGGACAGAAATATCAGAGAACAAACAAAAAGACAAAAACAGTATTTTTTTTTAAATATATATTTTTTATTAACACATGTATATTGTGACAAACATATAAGACAATATTATAACATAAAATAAATGAATAAACAATAAACAAAAACCAAAATTATACATCTGATGACAACTGCGAATACACCCACCCATTCCCATACTAACTTGTAAACAAAGCACATAAATCATGCCAGCTCATATTGTACATATAATCCCAGATAAGTTGAGTATCTTGTAGATATTGAAATCTCAATTCTGCCAAAACTTCAACATTTCTTGGCTTGGTTTAATGCCTTCATTACTAGTCATACCAAATATAACGAATGGTTCCCAAATTTCCCAAAATACATTCTTAATGTTTAAACCTCTTCTAATCTTTATTTCATTTGTTAATTTGTCATTGAGAGCTAAACACCATGCCATATTATACCATTTCCCTTTTTCAATTATAAACTTATTTTTCCATTCAGCAGCAATTAATTGTCTCGCCACAGATAGTAAGGTGATCATTAACTCTTTCTTATTCTCATTTATCTTCACTTCATCTGTTTCCCCCAGTAACACAGCTTTAGCAGATAACCTAATCTCAGAAGACATAATCTTTCCTAGCTCTTTTTCTATCATTTTCCAAAATTTGTTTGCGAATTTGCACGACCACCACATATGAGTATACGTTCCAGGTTCTTTACCACACCTCCAACATAGGTTTGTTTCAGCCTTTCCCATTTGCCATAAGCGTATAGGGGTGGTGTACCATTTCCATAATATTTTACATTTGTGTTCTTTCTCTTTTATAGAAAGTACTTTCATTAATCTTTGGTTCCATTTCCGTTTCCATTCTTTATCACATATTACAATACCTAAGTCCTTTTCCCATGATTCTTTTAGTATTTTTTGCGGTCGTTCGTTTTTATTAATTATCCTATACATTTTGCCAACTAATCCTTTTTCCGGGGTTAATGTTAGTTTTCTTTTTTTTTTATGTTTTTTTCAACAATGTTAAAAAATAACAAAACAAATAAACAACCATAACAAACAAACAAAAAGAACAGTTAAGAAGCTCCTGATTAGGTTGAAAGAAGAAAGTGAAAAAGCTGGCTTGAGACTCAATATCAAGAAAACCAAGATCATGGCAACAGGCCCTATCAGTCCCTGGAAAATAGATGGGGAAGAAGTAGAAGCAGTGACAGATTTTACTTTCTTGGGATCAAAACTCACTGCAAATGGTGATTGCAGCCATGAAATAAAAAAGCGACTGATTCTTGGGAGGCAAGCGATGAGAAACCTGGGGAACATAGTGAAAAGTAGAGACATCATATTGAAAACAAAAATTCGTATTGTCAAAGCAATGGTATTCCCTGTGGCAATGTATGGTTGTGAGAGCTGAACCATTAGGAAAGCTGAGCGCAGAAGAATAGATGCCTTTGAGATGTGGTGTTGGAGGAGAGTTTTGAGAGTCCCCTGGACAGTGAGGAGAACAAATAGGTCAATCTTAGAAGAAATTAACCCAGAATGCTCCTTAGAAAGTCAAATTGTAAAGATGAACCTAAGGTACTTTGGACACCAAATGAGAAGAGAGGATTCGCTTGAGAAAGCCTTGATGCTGGGAAAGGTGGAGGGCAAAAGAAAAAGGGGGCGTCCAAAAATGAGATGGTTGGATGGTATTGTGGAGACAATGGGCACAGAACTGAGCGAGTTGAGGGGGATGGTGGAGGACAGAAGTGCCTGGCGGGCAATGGTCCATGGGGTCGCAGAGGGTCAGAATCGACTGTGTGACTGAACAACAAAAACAACTTACAGCATTAAGAGTAAGAAAAAAAGAAAAAAGAAAATATAATATAGTCACATGTTACTTCAGTTATTTTCTATTCATTTACTATACTGAATATTTTCACCTTTATGTCAACTATCCTCTGTCACCACCATATTACAACTTTATTATTTTATACATAGTACATATATCACCCAGTCCACTAAAGTTCTTGAGTCTACCAGCCATTCCTTTTACAACTCAATCATTCTGCCAAAAATACATTGCATTCGATGCAGGTTTTTCTCCTTTATTTAATGTTAGCTTTCATGGATCAAGTCCACTTCGTCAGACATAAGAGTGAGATTTCATGGCATTAATTTACGCATATTGGGTACAGAGGTACACAATGGCTGGCTAGCTAACAGTGATGCCAAACCTTGGCACTCCAGATGTTCTTGGACTTCAGTTCGCAGAAGCACAAGACAGCACAAGGCTGCTGGGAATTGAAGTTCAAGAAAATCTGGAGTGTCAAGGTTTGCCATGCGCTAGCATAACAGATAGGTTTACAAATCTCTTTTAATCTGTAGGGGTCAGAGTAATTTTTGGTGGCAGTTTTAATGGGGTTTTTATTGGTTTTTAAAATGTGATTGATTTTATTTTCTGTGAGCCGTGCAGTCTTTGGAGTTGGGTGGCAATATAAATCAGAAATAAATAAATAAATCACTGTGGGTTTTTACAACTGGTAATAACAAAACATAGTCTAGCTGGACATTCTGCTACAGTAATGGAGAAGACCAGGGGTGCCCAAACATTTTGAACTGCAGGGTAGTCATGTGGTTCAGGAGGGTGGTCACTATGGCCTGGGGGCCAGATCTGGCCCATGATGCCATGGGCACATTTTACTTCTGCTTCTAGAAGCGGCGAGGGCTTCGTGGAACGGATGAATTGACGTCAGGGGCCAGATCCAGCCCCTGGGCCATAGTTTGGGCACCCCAGAGTAGACTGTACAGCCAGCGACTCAACGCCAAGTGTTGGGCAGCGGTAAATAACCAGACTACCTAAAGGGGCCAATGGCTACAGGCCATTCCTCAGTGGAGGAAATGCCACTGGAAACCATCCTACTGTATTGGGCTAAACGGCAAAATGAGTGGAGGAAGAACCACTTCACTATTCTGATTCCCATGGGTCATGGAGGCGGGAAAGGCCATGCCAGATGGACTGGCTGTGAAGGTGCACCTTTTCCATTTCCACAAGGCTGTAGCAGTCCATCGCAGACCGGTGTTAAATCCTGCATGTCTCATTTCATACATGCCGCAGAAGATGGCTCTGTGATCGCAGTGTGTGGGTCACTTCATGGCAAGCTGCGATCCACCTTAAACAAATTCATGCCAATGCCATTTTCCTGTTTGTTGTGAAAATTATTTCCAGGGAAAATGTATACTCAGATGTATACTCAGCCAACGACGAATAACAGAAGATGCCTAATTGGGGATCAGATGTATTACTGTTAAGTTTGGTTCTGTTGAGTTGCAAGTAGTTAGTAGATGGACGCTAAACAAACATTGTGGCATTACACATTTGCTAAACTTTGTTTTGTTTACTCTGCTATGCTTGCGGAGGCTGCTATGGCTATCACTTCAAGACTAGAAATAGTTTTGCGTCCCATCCAGCCTTTCAACTTGGTTGGTGTAATGCCTGCTGCCACAGCCAATTCTGGCTTTATATAAGTCACAAAGTTACAAACTTCTTTCAGAACCTTAGAAATTGTAAGTTTATTGGACCATGAATGAATGTTTGGTGCTTTTGGCAGTCAAAAAAAAAAAGCAACAAGCCTAGTCCTCTTCTATCCACTAATCTCTAAGAGACTTTCTAGAGCAGGGGTCCTCAACCTGTTTTAAACCAGGGTCCGGTTCGCACCCCCTCAGACTGTTGAGGGACTGGACAAGTGGGCTCACCGCTGCTGAATTTGGAGGGGGCAGCAGGGGGAAGTGGTGGTGGGCCCACCCTAAGCCCCCACAGCTGCCAGTGGCCATGGGACCACCCCAAGCCACCCACCGCTCCACCCCTGCTGCTGCCGCCACCCACCCACCCCGCACCGGCAACCATCCCAAGCCACCCACCACTCCCACACACACTTCTTCCCTGCTTACCAACCTTGAGGAGCTACATGGCATGTGTGAAGGAGGGGTCCAGCTGTGCTTCTCACACGTGCTCGGACAGAGAAACACCTGGGAAAGACGCGGGCAGGTGGCAGCCGCTTCCACCTCCTCCTCAATCCTTGCCCCTTCCATTTTGCTTGGCGTGTCCCTAACAGTGCTCTGTAGCAGAGCAGATGTTATAAGCCTTACAACATCTGCCCTGCTACAGAGTGCCATTAGGGACACTCCAAGCCAAGTGGAAGGGACAAGGATTGAAGCGGTGGCAGAAGTAGCAGCTGGAATGAGGGTGCAGGCTGGATGATTTGGTCCTGCTGGCCAGATCCAGCCCATGGGCCATAGGTCAAGGATCCCTGTTCTAGAGAGTCCAGCCAACACATTGTTAAACATGTTTATTATATAATTATCTTCTTGTGCCTTATCCGATTCCAAATATTGGCAACCAACATAGCAATCAGCCATGGAGACTGTCCTGAGAATATAGTGCCGTGGTCTTTAAAATCCCTTCCACATCGCAGCATGACCTCCATACCACTGATCCAGCTCCACAAGTCACTATCTGGTCCTTAGCCCTTTTATTATTTATTTATTTATTTATTTATTTATTTATTTAAATTTGTTTATCGCCCTCCTCCCCAAAGGGACCCAGGGTGATTCACAGCAATCTTCTCCTCAGCTCCAGGCCAGTATTGATAAAGCTGCTGGCCTCCATCAAGATGGATTCAAGTGGGATTTAATCCACTTTCGGATCATCACCCTTCCCTGTGGACTTTGTCAAGGCCGCTAGTCCTCAGGGTTGTCAGGTTAGTAAACCACTGCCTAACACTCAACGTTGAGTCACTGGCAGTATGGTCTACTTAATTACCATAATAGGATAACCTGGCCAGACATAATTAGCTAGTGAAATAAAATATTAAACTTTGTTTTGTCATACAAGTACTTGCTAGGTACAACAGAACTGCACTATTCAAATGATTTAGAGTAGAGTTGTTCAAATTGATTTGTACACAACTAAGCTCTCTTGTGCCTTTTTAAATGCATTTAGGCTAGTTCAGGCTTTTTAACCAATTCAGTGATTTACTGTAGATCTCAGCTTTTGTCATCTTGAAAAACTGAAACTGTTAAACACATCTGTACACCTCAATTATTCAGATTTCCCCTGGCATGTGCCAGATGGGCATAGTTTCTAATCCCTACCTCTGAGCTCTCAGCATTTTGAACCTCTATGACAGGGGTTCCCAACCTTTTTATGTCATGGGCCTGATCATACCCTCTGAACAGCTGAGTGGGCCTGACCATCCCCCCCCCCCCCCGAAGCAGAAGGGGATGCATTTATGACAGCAATAAATCCACTAACTTCTGTGTTTATGCAGCCATGGGCACATTTATGCATGCGCGGGTGAGTTTTATGGCTGATGTAAATTTGTCCGCTTCCACTTCTGGGTGTGGATGTGATGGCCTGGATGAAATAGTGCAGCAGACCAGGTCCAGTCCACAGGCCATAGGTTGGGAACCCCTGCTGTACAAGTTTTCCTTTGTCCTATATAACAGTAAACTCCGGCAGAAATGTTTCATCACAGGCACTTAGTCATTTTATACAACTCAAACTTTCTCCTAGTTTCTCCTTTCCATTGGAGATGAGATATCATCATGGCTATTTGGGTCACATCAGCTTTACTACATCAGACCAGTCTCCAAGGTCCTTCAGCTAACAGGTTTTTCTCCTTAGTGTACTTCTTCCCCCACCCATTTTACATTGAATGTTCAGCTGGCATAATATGTTTTATTTTCCACTGTATAACTATTGCACTCCAGCTTTCTACATTTTATGTTTTTATGATTTCCCAGTCTTTATTTCTTTTGTTTTCGTACTTCCTTCATCGCCTCAATCCAAAACATTATTAGCATCCGACAATAAATGTCCATTTCAATTGCTTTTGTCTTTCCATATAGCCTACATTAAAGTCAACATTTGCACACCATATGGTAGAATAGTACAGAACTGTAAATACATAGCTCTGTACAATGGGCATCCTCAAAGCCAGTTGTATGGTTTTATGGCATTTTATTTTCTTTGTTTCACAAAACTGCTCTCGGCCATCTCTGTTCTGACTTCTACTATGTCCTCACTGTTCATTCAATCAAATTTGAAGATACAGTTTTCCGTCAAGACATTGAAATGTTGGCAAACTTAAATCTTGATTGATCTCTAAAATTCTCTAAGCTGTTAGCCCTGAAACCTATTTTTGTTTGCCTTGTGATTTTGTTCTTTCTGCATCTCACTTCCTTTGAACTAAGCTATTTTCCTTATCTTCTTTTCTCCCGAATTTTTGGGGACAGCACTCCTTTTTCTCTTTCTATCAAGCTCCTATTGATTCTTCTCTTCAACACTCCTCAAATCCATTGCTTCTGCAATTCCCCCTACACAAAGACAGCCCCACATTTTCAGATTCTTCTGCTACCAGCTCACCTCATCATCTTAAAACACATTGCACAAAACCAGCACTTGGGACCAAAGGGAAAGCTCATCATCTCAAAGGGAAGATCTTCCTGTACATAGTGAGAGCACTGGGGCATATAAACTTCTCAGCTCCCTTGCCCATGTTGCTCACACAGCTCTCTGTCAAATAAGGAAGTTCGAGCAAGAAACAATTACCTTCAAGCTTATATAGTTTCCAACAAGTTCTATTAAACAAGGGTGGTTACTTCCAATGGTTTCTCCAGGACAAAGCTAGGTAGGATAGTGAACTGATGTAATACTGTAGGACTGACTAGACAGTGGGAGAAGTCTGGGCAGGGCATAGGGAGTTTTTCTGAGAATACACAACACCTTTTTTTTGTACCCTAAGAGAAACTGAAGGTGGAATACCTAAATATAGAAATAGAGTGGTGACACAGCTTTATTGTGTAACAAGGTTGAGAAAGTAAATGGAAAAATATACATTGTGCAATCCCTTAATTGGATGATAGAGAGTAGACAACAACTTCAAGGTGAGCTAAGGGATTTTTGCAAAGAGTTATTTCACTTCCTCTGTGCCTTTCTTTCTTTCTTTCTTTCTTTCTTTCTTTCTTTCTTTCTTTCTTTCTTTCTTTCTTTCTTTCTTTCTTTCTTTCTTTCTTTCTTTCTAAGGTGGTGTGTGGGAGCTGGTTGTTCAGAGGGGCAGAGGTTGTGGGGAAACTGTGCCTTTATTTCAGTCTCTGCTTTGGAGGCTGATGATTAAATAGAACATGTGTTTCTGAGGAACTTGATTTGACCCACTCTTTCTTGGTCAAATCAAGTTCCTCAGAAACACACTTTTCTGAGCAGAAGACTGCAGTGGCTCAAGTCACTAAGATGCTGACTGGGAGGCGGAAGGTCAGCAGTTTGATTCCCGAGTACTGCAGGACAGAATGATCTCCCGTCTCTGTCCCAGCTCCTGCCAACCTAGCAGTTTGAAAGCAAGAAATTCCAAGTAGATAAATAGGGTCCACTTTGGTGGGAAGGTAACAGCGTTCCATGCGCTCCGGTATCTAGTCATGCCTGCCACATGACCATGGAAACATCTGCAGAAGCAGACAGCGCTGGCTCTTCGGCTTAGAAACAGAGATGAGCACTGACCCCTAGAGTCGGATACGACTGACTTTCGAGCAAGGGAAACCTTTACCTTTACTTTCTGAGCAGCACTTTCTCGACGGAATGCCATCTAAGTAATGCACTTTTTGTATTGGGGTTGGTTTTAGCCATCCTGTGATCAATCTCACTGTTTCATTTAGGGCCATGTCCACCTGCCCTGCATGCTTTGATCTGCACCACACTGGACTCACATACTCTCCTGCAGAGTAACATAAAGCTAGCACAGAAGTTCTTAAAGTGTGTGGTTGGGCACCCCAACTTTTGCCTGAATTATGCCATTCAGTATAACCATTTCCAATAATATCAGAGAGTAAACTAAACAATGGCATAATTCAGAATGGTTAGCAGAACAGATATGTATGTAGTGGAATCTCTGTACCTGAGGTGTATAAGATTATGCCATGAAGTCTCACTCCCATGTCTGATGAAGCAGACCTGATACATGAAAGCTAACATTGAAATACAGCAGTTAGATTTAAAAGTGCCTCCCAGAAGCAAGGACCTCTAAAACAGATCCAGAGTATGTCAGGGAACTTTTAATAGATACCGATAGAAAATCTCAGGTTTCCTCACAGATGGCGAAGTTCTGTACCCTTATGGTTTGGATACATTAAAAGTAAAAGAAACCCACCATCTTCCTTTTTAAATAAACTTTTCTCTTATTCTTTAAACATTTACATTTATATTGTAATCATTTTAAATTGTAGACCAGGCTGCTCTCAAAAACTGAATTTTATCTCAGATATATCTAGGCACCCCTCAGATGGTTCTAGCGTCTTCTAAAGACTTGACTTTTATATATTTTATATTTATAATTGTATGCCATTCTTTTTTAAGTGTGAGTTCTTCTCCTTGGTCTGTGACTGTACAAATAAATTTGATTTGATTTGATACTCAGCCTAATTTTCTCTGTTCTGAGAATATTACTCTGTTCCTTATATCCAGCTGTCTTTTTCTCTATAACGTACATACCATGCCATTTGAGAACGTTGCTGGAGCACACTCACAGAGTTGTTCTGCTCCTAGCAATTGTATTTGATGAGTCTTGAAGTAACAGGAACTGCTGAGTTTTCCTCTAAGATGTCTTAATTCCTTGTGTACTTGAATTTAGTTTTGGTTTCGGTGGCAAAGACAGACACTGTATTTAGATGCACAACAAATATCTGCTCTCCTTATGACAGGTGAAGAATGGTGAGGAGGCCCAAGTTTTATCACAAGCTTGGTGAGCATAAAACATCTTAAGTGGCCATGAACAGTTGAGAATCAGGGCCAAAAATGTAGAAACACTGACAGGGTGTACCTTATAGGAGGATACTGTATGTGTGTAGAGTCAGCTGGACAGCCACCATCCCCCTCAACTCGCTCAGCTCTGTGCCCGTGTCCACAATACCCTCTAGCCATCTCATTTTTGGCCACCCCCTTCTTCTTTTGCCCTCGATCTTTCCAAGCATCAAGGCTTTCTCAAGTGAGTCTTCTCTTCTCATTTGATGTCCAAAGTACTTTAGCTTCATCTTTACTATTTGTCCTTCTAAGAAGCAGTCAGGGTTGATTTCTTCTAAGATTGACCTATTTGTTCTCCGCACTGTCCAGAGGACTCTCAAAACTCTCCTCCAACACCACATCTCAAAGGCATCTATTCTTCTGCGCTCAGCTTTCCTAATGGTCCAGCTCTCACAACCATACATTGCCACAGGGAATACCATTGCTTTGACTATATGAATTTTTGTTTGCAATGTGATGTCTCTACTTTTCACTATGCTCCCCAGGTTTCTCATCGCTTGCCTCCCAAGAATCAGTCGCCTTTTTATTTCATGGCTGCAATCACCATCTGCAGTGAGCTTTGATCCTAAGAAAGTAAAATCTGTCACTGCTTCTATTTCTTCCCCATCTATTTTCCAGGGACTGATAGGACCTGTTGCCATTATCTTGGATTTTGATGTTGAGTCTCAAGCCAGCTTTTGTACTCTCTTTTTTCAACCTAATCAGGAGCTTCTTTAGGTCCTCCTCACTTTCTGCCATTAGGGTGGTATCATCTACATATCTCAAATTATTGATGTTTCTCCCAGCAATTTTGATCCCAAATTGTGATTCCTCCATCCCTGCACTATAGTGGAGTACAACCTCACTGTAACATTTGGCTCCAGGTCCCACTCCTCTTTGTTAGCGGAGTAGCGATTAATTTGTAATTGTAACCTGAAGGTTCTCCCTCTACCTCCTTAATCACAGCTTCTGATGTGACTGATAGTGGAAGGTAAAGTAAGGGGCCAAAAGGAACAAATGAGACTTGAAATTTTGCATGCATTCTGAAATGAAACCAAAATGTTTTGTGTGATCCACAAATGAAGGGGATGATCTACACCAGGGAAGTGGCATAAAAGCCACTGCTATGCCAGATGTCAGGATTCCAAACTATGGTAAGCAACACCACAGAACTTGAGAAAATTGCTTTTTGAGTAGAACTTTCAGAAACCCACGGCCATAGTGGCTGGGAGATTCTGGAAGATGTAGTAAAAAAAATATTCCCTACACCAAAATAATAGGAAAAAGTGTGGCAGGTAGAGTCTAAGGACACTACTGTCAGGGATTTAGTTCGTGAATTTGATGTGGTAAACGGGTGAAGGACATTGAAACTGATGAGTCAATTTCGCAAACAAAGACCAACAATCATGTTCTTTTTGTCCATGTAGCAAATCGAATTCACGAAATAAATCCCTGACGGTAGTGTCCTTAGACTCTAGCTGCCACATTTTTTTTTTTTTGGGGGGGGGGGTGAGGCAACTAACATTGAAATAAAGGTAAAGGTCGACCCTGCTCAAAAGCCAGTAGTATCAGACTGTATGGTTCAATGCTCATCTATGTTTATTAACCAAAGAGCCAGTGCTGTCTGTGTCTGCAGACCTTAAGGTGGACATGTGGCAGGCATGCCTCAACACCGAATGCTGTTTACCTTCCCACTGAAGTGGTTCCGAGAGGGCAGAAGTGGAGAAAGGAAGAGAAGATCAGAGGTGAAAATGGGTGGGTTTCCCCCTTTAAATGCATTGGCCTGCTTTTGACACCCCAACCCCACACCAGCCTTGCACATCTCCCTACCAGGAGGCAGACAAAGCAGGCTGGCAGGAAAGGAAGGGAAGCTCTCTTGCCAGCTCTCCCCACCTTGAATGTAACCCACCCACCAGAGCCAGAATTCTAGATGTGGGAGGGTGAAGATTTTTTCAGGATGGGCAACAATGTCATTCATATATCAATACTGCCGGGCAAATGAGAGACCCCTTCATCCATGACTGGCGAGGGCTTTTCCTGCCCTGGCTGCCTCTGGTGATGGACTCTGCAGGAAGACACCGGCTTGGAGGCTCGTCGGACGCATATACAGTCCTCTGACCTCTCTCATTCCCTGGCATGCAGTTGTAGCAGTGGGTGTTGGGGAAGGAAGGAAGGGGTGGAGAAAGGCAGGAGTGCAAAAAGCACATTCTGCCTTGTCTCTCTTCTCTCCCAGCGGTTGCTTCTCTTTCTCCCCCCCTCACTCCACTTGCACTTATTTGCACACACACACACACACACACACACTCAGGAGCTCCTCACCCATCAGACCAGCACTCAGAACATACCTTACAAACTTGGGGACTGGGGATGATGGAAGGAGGTGGGAACAGCCCACGCAGGGCGATCAGAAAAGAAAATAGGGGGAAAGAGAGAGAGGAAGAGGATTTACAGTCACAAGCACTTGCTGTTTTTCGTTTTTAAACCTCCATATAAAACGTTTCTGATGTCCGATCCAAATTGTGTAAGTGTCAAAAGAAAGGTTATTCTGCCCTCTTTCAAGCACACTTTGGATCACTTTGATCAGTCGATCAGTTTTTTTGTTGGCTCACCGCCAATCCCAACCCCAAGGAGAAATGTCATTTTAACGAGTCACGTTTTTCCTCCATCTTTTTTGTGGATTCCTGCTTCGGCATCATTTTTCTCCACATGTTGTATGTGAACTGTATCCACCTCAGGAAGTTGTCATATTCAGTTTATAAATTGTTTTTCCCTGTCTTTTTTTACCGTTTTGTGACCTCGTTTGAGTGTTTTTTTGTAAAATGCTTCATTATATTATATTTTTGTAGTCCAATTACAAATCTTAAAGTATCCCCACAAAGGTTAATCTTTCCTCTTTCAAACACACTTTGTATCATCTGAATTGGTTAGGTTGTTTTTTTGCTGCCCCCACCCCAACAATCACCCCCCCCCAGCAAAACTGTCACTTTTCCAATGCTACTTCCGAAAGTGATGATGCCATCACTTTACATTTTTGGCTTTTGGGTTCTACCAATTCTTAAAGTTGCCGAGACAATATTTCAAATGACATAACCAGTGGTGGGATGTCAAAAATTTTACTACCCCACTGTAAAGTCATCAGTGTGGGCAGAGCTAACATCATGATGTCATGACAATGTGGGTGGGACCAAAGAAAAAAATTTAAAAATATAAAATAATAAAATAAAATAAAAATAGGCACACACACACGCACACACCTCAACCCACCCACCCACCCATAACACGAACCTGTAAATAAATTAAATAAATAAATACATTAAAATACACCCACCCAGTGGAGGAACCAGTGAAAAGGTAAGCCCCGAAGGTGGTTCCCCCCAAAATCTGCTACCAGTTCTCCGGGACACTGGGAAAAGTTACTACCGGTTCTGGCGAACTGGTGAGAACCTGTTACATCCCATCACTGGACATAACCCTTATTTTCATGGGTGCCTTAGTTTTGGTGTTGCAGCTTGTCAAAAGTACATGATTTTCATTACATCGCAAAAGCTGCCACACCACCCAACCGAAACGTAAGACGTTCATCGAATTCACGTCAAAAAAAGAGTATATATTTTAATATTTTTTTATATGGTGGGAAGAAACTCTTGCTTTTTATAGAGCTCAGAACCTTATGGATGATAGCTAGGTAACATGTACATTAGACTTGCACAAAAGAGCAACTCAGTCCTAGGGCTATCTAAGCACACAAGATCTATCCCCCATGTTCACATAAATGAACATGCATCTACTTACACACTTGCTCTACATATAAACAATTTAAGAAATACATAACCTGACATATATCTCTCCCATGATGGTACTCTGTGCAGCAATGTATTCTATATAACATTGACTCTTAAAACCATGCCTTTTGGCATTTATAGACAAAATGCACATACTTTTGAGAGAGAAATGAATGACCAAGGCATTCCTGATGGTGAAAATGAGCAAACTACTTCTAGGAGGATTGATGATATGTTCAACAAGGATATGTGAAATTATTAGCAGCATTATTTTCCCAATGTTTAGTTGATAAGCATGGAGATCTTTGCTGCCCTGTGGTGTATGCCTGTATTCCCCAACCTTTGGCTTTTGGACTTCGGTTACCAGAAGCCTAAGTCAGTACATTGACTGATCAGTGCTTTTGGGAATTGGCTTAGGCTTCTGGGAATTGAAGTCCAAAAGCCAAAGATTGGGGAACACTGGTGTATGCCATACATTTTGCTCTTCCCCCAGAACATCATTTTCAACAAGGAGCAGCAGACCTCCAAGAATATACTCAGACATGAGGCCAGTCAATAGGTATGGCATCTCACAGGGAAGGTGATGTACCAGACACAAGAAGTCCAGTCCATTCCAGCAACCTGTGTCCAACATTGAAGAAGTTAATAACCTATCTATTTAAAAGATCTAAATGGTACGAAAGAGTGGAGCCAGGGACCAGACTTCATTCAGGGTGGGGAGGCCTGGTTGTGTGGCTAATATCAAGGCCCAGGTGAGGTTGCAAACAACCTCTGACCATTCTGGGGGTTCTGCCCTTCTCGCAAGCAAAATCAATTTCTCTTCTCTTTCTGCTGCTTCCACCAAGTGCTTCCTTCTTTAAAAACTCATTGTGGTTTCACCACCAGCCGAGCCAGCTTCTTCACCAGGCACCATTTTTCCTGGACATACTGAACGGGAGAGGTAAAAAAGGGAAATAGGTTGCATTACACCAGAGCCCACAGCCTATGGCTCAAAGGGCTAAGCGCACAGGTCCCTCCTACGTGTCCCCGGAAGCCACCAGGTTCTCCTTTTCACAACAACCCCCTCCTTAGCTCAGGGGTGCCCAAACTTTTCAGGCTGCGGGACCAGTCACGTGGTTCAGCAGGCTGGTCACATGGTTCTGCTGGCCGATCACATGGATCACATGCACCTTGCAATCTGTTTTGCAACAAGATGAGATAGATTTTAAGCTGCCATTTTCTCTGCTTAAACCAGAGGCACCCAAACTATGGCCTGTGGGCTGGATTCCCCTCCCCCCCCCCGATGCCAATTCATCCAGCCCACACCACTTCTGGGAGCAACAAGGGGGTGCGGGCCAGATGAATTGGCATCAGGGGCTGGATCCAGCCCGTGGGCCATAGTTTGGTGCCCTTTGCCTTTGCTCTTCAGGTCACTGTTGTCACATTGCTAATAGCAGTGGCAAAACAACAAACCTGTGGAGACTGTTTGGGGTAGACTTGTGGGGACAGTGGTATGACTGAGTGAATATCTGTCTTCCCTCCAGTTAGCACTGGACATGGCCCTCAAAACCAAAAGCTTGTGCATTGCTGCAACAGATGGACTACAGAAGACATCATTATCCAGCCCCAAGTTTCCAGACTGCCATGATGGATCATCTTGCACCTCCTCTGGCAATTCTATCACAATATCACAAAAGAACACTCACCTGTGCCCGTTGCCTCTTGAGCCTTCCAATGGCTTTCCTATTTGCCTGCATCTGAGAAACAAATGCTGTAAGGATGAGACTGTAGGAGAAAAAGAGACCCGCTCAGTCTTGCCTCCTTGTGACCTACCTTAGCAACAGCGAGATGAGGTTATCTTTCAGGAAAGTTGGTACAAAGCCAACCTAACACTCATTGTATATTATACTGTGAAGTGTGGAGGATTTGTGCTGGTTAAAAAATATGAGAGAAGTGCCTCCCTGTCAGTTCTCCAGTATTTCTCAATAGTAACTGATAATATTGCCTGTGGTTTCCTTCTCTGCTGTGTCTTTCGGATTTGAGGGTAGAGCAGGGGTGCTCAAACTATGGCCCGTGGGCTAGATCCAACCCCCAATGCCAATTCATCCAGCCCATGAAGCCCTTGTCGCTCCCGGAAGCTGAAATAAAACGTGCCTGTATGGGCACGTTTTGCTTCCGCTTCTGGGAGCGACAAGGGCTTCATGGGCTGGATGAACTGGCATCAGGGGCTGGATCCTGCTCACAGGCCATAGTGACTGGCCCCCTGAATCACATGACTGACCCGCAGCCTGAAAAGTTTGGGCACCCCTGGGGTAGAGGGTTGTGGCTGCTGTAGTCCTTCTCAGAGTGTCAGGCAAAGAAGGTGGTTGGGCAACTTCTGGCCCCTTGGCTGCAGGCATTTAGAGTGCCCTGCCCCCACCTCTTCAGCACCAGTGGTTCCCAAAATTGGGCCCACATTCCACAGGGGGACTTCAATTCCCAGAAGCCTTAGTCACTAATTGGCTGGGACATGACTTAGGCTTCTGGGAACTGAAGTCCAAAAACCAAAGATTGGGAAACACTGGTCTACATGAACTAGTATGGAGAACTCAACTAGAAGTTATCTGAGCAGAGATGTCATCAATATGCAAATGACACAGATATTAATGTCCGACACCCATCTAATCCTGGGGAGGAAGCTGAAATTTTGTGGGACTTATCTGAGGATAATACAGAGATGGTAGAAGGACAGCAAGGTGAGCCTGTCTCTAGATCAGAGCTTCCCAACCTAAGGCCCGTGGGCTGGATCTGGCCCACAGCCCCGTTTCATGTGGGGGGCCCTCCAAGGGTATTTGAGAAACAAAATGGCCACCCTTTGAAGCTATTGGGACAAAAATGGCCGCCCCCATTGTGCAGGCAGGGCAAAATGGCTGTCCGGCCTTTGGAGTTGACTGAGAGGGTGTGACCCAGCCCCTGGTTTGAAAAGGTTGGGAACCCCTGCTCTTTTAATTTGCTGAAATTTTTATACCGCTGATTTAATGAAAAGCCTCTACCCAGGGAAGATTTACAAGAAAAACATGAGACGGCTACTATTCTGGAAAATGTACATGTGACTCTAGATGGGAATCACAATGCCCCTAGGGCCAGAGCCAAAATCTGGGAGGGCTCCTGCTGCTGGCCTATCTAGGGGAAGGTGAACTATTTTTAGTGATAAATGTTAGAAATAAATGCAGAAATGTTGTATTTAAAGTAACCAGTGGGAGTGGGGATATGAAAACAGATGGGTGGGACTGGGCATCTTGGCTTCTCTTGGTTTTCTGTAAGTCACCGCTGGAAGCTTGTTTCTCTTGGGAGACATCATCCTTAATAACTTCATCCTTCTTCAAAGGAATTCTTTGTTTTTTGTTCTCTTTTACCGCAACAGATGGCTGGCTGTGAGGGTGGTTTTGTGTTGGTCTTGAGCAAAGCTACATATACAGAAGCCAGCTCCAGGCTTTTCTGAACTCTGTTTTAGGTTTTTCAGTTTTCACCCTGAGCACAGTTCTCGAAACAATAAACAATAAGCTTTTCATGTTACCTTACTTTCAGTATCCCAAGTGGTTACTCCCATTTAGTAGCCATAAACTCAATTTACTATCCAACTCACTATGCCAGATTGTCCTTGAAAATCATTCAGGCATCCCCTGGGCATGGTTTCTCCAGCAAAAATCCTTTCAACCCAGAATAATTTCTGATATGAAATTATTATTATTACAGTCAAACCTCGCATAAAGAGCGTTTCGCTTAAAGAGTAACTCGCTTAAAGAGCAGAATTTTCTCTGAATGTTCGCTTCGCTTAACAAATAAAACCAACCAAAAACTCGCTTAACAAATAAATTGGGATTTGCAGTATCCCCCACAATTGGTCATTTACAATGGTGTTTCGCTTAAAGAGCAAACTCGCTTAAAGAGCAATCCTGCGGAACGCATTATGGTCTTTAAGCAAGGTACCACTGTATCTGGAAATTGTAAGAGGTAGAAAAATGTAGCAGCTGGTTCACTTATAGGAGCAAAACAGCTGAAGAATATTATATCTATGCTGCGTCAACTACATTGACTGGTTGCAGTTTCTGAGCCCCATCCAAAGTGGGTTGGGGAGGTTAAAAGGTCATACGAATGCAGGGGTTTCCAACCTATGGCCCATGGGCCAGCCTCGGCCCACAGCACCATTTCATGTGGCCCACCATCACCGCCACCAGAAGTGGCAAATTTACCACAGCCATAAATGCGCATACAGCTGTCATACATATGCCGTAAATGCACCCATGGATGCCAGAAGCAGAAGCAGACACATTTTACAACAGTGTTTACAGCCAGGGGAATCATCAGTCTGGCCCACTCAGCTGTCTGAAGGAGCGTGGTCTGGCCCATGGCATGAAAATGTTGAGAACCCCTGAGCTAAAGACTCATTTATCTATTTACAAGCCTACCTGAGTTATTACAATAAAGGTGAGAGACTGTACTCTTGTGCAAAGCTGTTGGGTTGTTATCATTAGGAGAGGAGTAATTTCTGGTTCTAATGGCTATCATTGATCAAACTGGGTGAGATGGATTAGTTTGAAGACATCAAGGGAATGGGCTTTATGTGTACAAGATTAATCTTTGTAGCAGACTGGCATTATTCTACCTAGTCATCAGCCTGGAAGCAAAAATAAAAATAAAAATAGGTTTTGCCTCGAAACTGAAGTAAACAACATATTTGAATTATTTCTGTTGCTTAATACGTATAACTAACAAGTTGGCTAAGTAGAAACACAAGTGCTTGAGAAACGTCACCACACGTGGCCTGCAAGACATAATGAAATAACTGCCCTCCTCCGTCCGCCATTTTAACATGGCACCTATGCAAGGAAGAGCTAGATGTCATCACTCCTCCCTCTCACAGTTTTCCATCTATGACCTCTAAAAGAACCCACCTGAGTAGCATCAGAAGCAAGAAACAAAAGACATCCGAAGTGGCGTAACTAATGAGGAGTTGTGTTGAGGTGGATAAACCAGATACCGCTTCAGGCACTGTCTGCCATGGAACTGAATAGTTAGTAAAGAGCCCACAAGCCTGGGATGGAGAGACTCTGGAAAGGAAAAGAAGAACAGTCAAGGAGAGTTTTCACTGAACTCTACACGTTGGTGGTTCACACCTTAGCATCATCTTAACTCACCTGGTGATGACATAGCTTAGAGGAGAACAAGCTAAGAGGAGACCCAGTAGTAACATGATCTGGAAGAGGAATTTAGACCGAGAGGCTCGAAACAGCTGAGTTGAAGGCTGACAGTTCTGGAACAAGGTATACTGTGGGAAAGAAAAGGAGATTTGGAAAGTATACTCATTCTGTCCTCACACAGGGGCTCAGACTATAGAAATTACCTCCTCTAAGACCATGAGGCTTTACATATTGACTATCTTGGATAAATATCTAAGGGAGGAAGGGGGAGGAAGAAAAATGGCAATTAAACAGACAGAGTCAGGGAGCAGATGGTAGGGAGCAACCACAAGGTGTTTCAGGAAAGAGTCATGTTGGCATATAGCTTCCTTGCTCTCCTTATTAGAATAGTTTTGAGGTTGGGGGTCACCCTCTTGTACATTATCAAAAAAGAAGATGTGTATTACCGAAAAAAAGAAGGCCGAAAGAGGATATTGAAGTGCACAACTATTTAAGACTATTAAACAAACAAAGACTCCAATACCTTGGGCATATCATGAGGAATGACATGAAAATGAAATACAGAATACTGTACTCCAACTTGCTATGCAAGAGAAGATCCCTGGGAAGAGAGGCTCTGGATGTAGACGGACTTTGTGGCTAAAGAACCTGAGAGACTGGAGTGGCATGTCCTCCGAAGAACTTTTCCAAGGAGTTAAGAACAGGAAGACTATCACCATGGTGATAGCCAATATCCGGAATGGATATGGCACTTGAAGAAGTGCATTAAATGGCATATCCTAGTTTCTATGTATAGTTGCAAAATCAGAGACTTTTTATTTTTATAATTGAAAAAGATTTAAAATGCATCTCACTTGAGCAGAGACAACTGTTACCAGAAGATACATCTTGTCTCCAGGTGCTCCCTTTGGAGGTGTAATTACAAGATCCCTACTCTCTCTCTCTCCTTGTACTTCTGTACAGTATCTTGAAATCAGGCTTGGACTGAACAGCAGTTCAAACAGAGGACATTTTCCAAAGGAGGAACGTCCTTTGAGGCCAGAGTGTTCTCCCTAAAAGACCACCTGCGGCTACCCTATCTAAGGTGTCTTGAGAGAAGCTGCTTCATTGGTGGTGCAGAAGAAATACTCAATAGCTGCATGAGTTTTACACATGGAATAGGATTGAAACAGCCTCTTTTTCTTCATTTCGGGAAAGATCTGTGGAATACTTTGGACTGGGTGCAGCCCAGCGGTGTGAGAGGAGACTTTCGGCTGGAAGCGCCAGAGAGCACTCCCGAGCCCCCCTCCTCCCGCTGGGCTCAAAAGGGCGCCGTGGTCAGACTCGTCCCCATCGTCTTGGACTTTAGCCCGGCGGGCGAGAGAAGATTTACTGGTAGACATATTGTACTGAATTGTATGTATTGTATTACTGTGTTTTTGTTGTATTTGGTTGCTTAAATTGTGATGATCTGTGTACGATGTTATTATGATTGTGTAACTGTGTATTTTTCATTTTTGTAAGCCACTCAGAGTCATTGTCACAAGTGGGGCAGGGTATAAGTCTAAAAATTAAATTAAAATTAAAATTGTAGTTTTTATTTTTCTGAAGGTTTTATACACTTACTGTCAATTTTGTAGAGAAAAGATGGGATGATATCAACATCAGCAACAAAGCTACTGGAACTTTACCTGAAACATCTCACCTTAATCCGCTCTATCAGATCAAACCGTAGCTTGCTTCTCCAACCTGCTGAAGCCCCAAAGCTGCTGATGCTAAGTCATGCAAAGGCTTCAGATGCATACAATCATGGCAACTCCCATGGGCATAATCGATTTGGTCCCAGTTGTCTTCCAATTTGGGTTACTCCAACTAACTATCAGGCCCAAGAGATTTTAGTGTTTCATTTCTTCCCCAAACCCACACAATTTACTTCCAACCTTTCATATACTGCCCAATGACAAAAACATTATCTGCGAAATTTACAAGTAAATGCCAAAACCATTTTTGTTGTTGTTCAGTCGCACAGTCAATTCCAACCGTTTGCGACCCCATGGACGACTGTCTGCCAGGCACCCCTGTCTTCCACCATCCCCCTTAACTCGCTCAACTCTGTGCCCATTGTGTCCACAATACCATCTAGCCATCTCATTTTTGGCCGCCACCTTCGTCTTTTGCCCTCGACCTTTCCAAGCATCAAGGCTTTCTCTAGTGAGTCTTCTCTTCTCATTTGATGTCCAAAGTACCTTAGCTTCATCTTTACTATTTGACCTTCTAAGGAGCAGTCAGGGTTAATTTCTTCTAAGATTGACCATTTTTGTTCTCCTTGCTGTCCAGGGGACTCTCAAAACTCTCCTCCAACACCATATCTCAAAGGCATCTATTCTTCTGCGCTCAGCTTTCCTAATGGTCCAGCTCTCACAACCATACATTGCCACAGGGAATACCATTGCTTTGACTATACGAATTTTTGTTTGCAATTTGATGTCTCTGCTTTTCACTATGCTCCCCAGGTTTCTCATAGCTTGTCTCCCAAGAATCAGTTGCCTTTTTATTTCATGGCTGCAATCACCATCTGCAGTGAGCTTTGATCCTAAGAAAGTAAAATCTGTCACTGCTTCTACTTCTTCCCCATCATAAACTGTGAAAATAAAACTGAAACACAGAAACTAAAACAGCATTAAAATAAAAACAGTGAGAGATGCATTAAGTCCCTAACACCTCCAGAGCCCTTACTTTAGGACAGTGATGATGAACCTTGGCACTCCAGGTGTTCTTGGACTTCAGTTCCCAGAAGCCCAAGTCTCTGTGAACCCACACGAATGGGTTTACTGTGTGTACACAGTAGTAAACCCATTTGCATAGATTCACAGGAACTTGGGTTTCTGGGAAATGAAGTCCAAGAACACCTGGAGTGGCAAGATTTGCCACCATGGCTCTAGGATTATGCCAATTAACCTGGAATGATGCAAACCAAGGGGGTTAAAATTCACATCATTGGTATCCTAATTTTAGTAGGTGCCATTTTGTCTTTAATTTCCTCTTCCTCCTCCATCTCTGTCTTGTGCTCTCTCTCTCTCTCTCTCTCTCTCACACACACACACACACATTCACCCTCCCACATAACTTTTACCTTTTTAATATAGAATGTAAGGAAGATGGAGATGCAGCCAAGCAAAGGCAAGAGTGGGCAGAAGAAGATCCCAATCCATATGACTGTTTGACCTGTTACAATATCCAGCACATTGTGGGGCACCAGAAACTCCTCTTTGCCAAGCCGTTGAGCCAGTGCGCTGGAGGAATACTTGGCTAGCAGCCTGGTGGACAAAGAGAAGGCATTCAGAGACAAGCATGAGGACTCCTTCCATGCTACCACCTGGACATGATGCGACCTTATAAATAACACACAGAAAGGTATTGAATTCTTTGAAATAGTATTGAATTCTGTTGCTTTCCCACAGACAGCTAAATGTTTGGCAATTCATAATAACAGAGGGCACCAAAGGACTTCCTCTGAGAGGGGTAAAAGCACAAATTTAAATTAGCAGGGGCCACAAGCTATGATAGTGAAAATGCTACATCCAGGATCAGAGGCCACATGTTTTTCAATAAAGTCACTGGGTGAGGGAATAAATCAAAAGAGAGAAAAGCGATCATGCTTAGGTCTGACTTATTTATATGTAATATTTATACTTTGGATATCCTAGTCGTTATTCAGCATGGAGTCCACACATTGGTAGACGTCTCTGTGACCACATTCCACACATGCAAATGGACTTGAGAAATCGAGTCCACTTGTATGCAATTTTTTAGATATTTGGATATCATGTCACACTCTGGCTAGGTCAGGGATTCTCAACCTGTGGCCAGTAGGCTGAATGCTGCCTGTAACACCATTTCATATTACCCCCCTACTACCTCCACCACACCAAGAAGTGTCATGTGATGCAGGAAGGCAAAATGAGGGAGCGTGACCCGGCCATTGGCTTATAAAGGTTGAAAACTCCTGATGTGTGCCTTCTGCTTTCACCTTGCCCAAGGGATCCAACAGAGGATGCTTTGGTGAGTTTTAGTCCTGGCCTAACATCGTTGACAGAGATAGGCAACACTACCTAGTTAGACCACTCAAGGTTCTCACCTTGATGTAATATTTATATACCACCAAATTAGTGTTTAACACTATTCAAGGTGGTTTACAATAATACAGTACATAAATCAACATAAATCACAACATTAAAAAAAGTATCACCACCACAAATAAAACACATTTATACACATTAAAACATAAATATTCCCAAAACCCTATGGCAACCAGATATCTGAGGTCCTATAAACTCTCAGCTAAATGGAGGCAACAAACCTAAATTCCTACTAACCTTCCCACCATCAAGGGAGAAATTCAACAAAATCCTCCTTGAACAAATGCATTTTCACAAGTTTCTTAAAGATATTAAGGAAGGGGGGGCGGAGTTAAGATGGCGTAGGGGAAGCAGTGGATTTCTCTCCCTCTGCCGAAGAATGAGTAAACACAATGTGATTTAGGAGAGAGAGAGAGAGCGATCATTGTAAAAATAACATCCCGCGACCTGTTGAATGCGCCGGAGCGAAAGAAAAAGGAGAATAAGCCTCGCGCAGAGACGGAGAGTGGTGCCCGGAGAGTGTGCTCCGGACGGGGAGGTGGATCGGATCCTCGGAAGGGGATCGTGGTCCCGAAGCCGTCCGTCGAGCCGCTCGAGGGCAGGAGACTTGCGTCGGCTGGAGGAGTTCGCAGCACCGGAGTCACCCCAAAAGAAGGTTTGGAGTGCCGCGATAGAGCTGGAGTCGAGGTCGGGGGAAGACGGGGTGCTGGCGAAAGTGAAGGCGGAGTGAGATCGGAGACTGACGGGCAGTTCCTGGTGAGGTGGAGGCGGTTGCGAGAGGCTTTGGAGGGTCGGAGCCGTATGTTAGCGCAAGAGAGAAAGAGGTCTTCCCTGCTTTCCCTTTTCCTTCTCTTTTTTATCTGACTTGGAGAAGAGGATACTGGGAGTGAAGTTTTACGGAGAAAAATAGAGAGGCACAAGTATTCAAAGCCGGAGTAAACGCGTTGGGAAGGTTGAAGAGGAGGTTGGATATTCTTTTTTATGGGTTATAGAGTGAATACTTGGAGGAGAGCCTGCGGACATTGAATAAATGAGGGGGCTTTGACTGCTTGCATGTTTATGTGGATGGAGGAGGAAGCAATGGCGGAGGAAAAAGTTTTCTAGGGGGCGGAGACGAAGGGTTTTTTCTTTGTTTGGCGAGACACGCACAAGAAAATACTGTGTAAAGCTGCCCTGGGAAGACGATCGGCAGATTCGCTTCTTTGACTTGTCTCTGGCTTTGGTACAGTTTGAAACTTTCTCTTATCTACCCACCCTTATAATTTCGGACTGGGACGATTTGAATAAGGACACTGGGGTGCTGGTTGGGCAGGGAGGAAAGGGAGATGGAGGAAGTGGTTAAACCGAAGGGCCGGAAGGGCAAGAGGGGCAAAGAGCAAGAGGAGGAAGAGAGAAGTACTCCATCACCGAATTTGGAGCCTCAAACGACAGCAGAGACTTCTACAGCTATGGAGCAAGGAAGCTCCCTCGATCTGGCCCAAAAAATGGAAAATATGACGACAATTCTTCAACAAATGGCCAAGAATTTGACAGATACTCAAGTAACATTGCAGAAATTAGAAAAAGCTGTTGAGACTAATAGTGAGGAAATGAAAAAAGATAGGGAACTTGCCAGGTTACAGTATGAAAACCTGGCTAAGACTATCACAGATGTGAAGAAAGATGTGGCAGTTAATACACAAAGGATTGATGAGATTTCAAAGACAATGGACAAAGAAGTTAAACATGCCATCATATCTGTGAATGAATTATACATCCAAGAGCATGTGTTGGAAGACAAGATGGCGGAGCAAGAGAGAAGAATGATGATGTTGGAAGAGGGGTGGAGGAAAGCTAATATATTGATCCGTCATGTGCCGGAAAGGTCGCCAGATCAGCTGAAAGAGAGGGTTTTGGAATGGCTGAACTCACTCAAAATGGGAAAAGATTTTGGATTAGATGATATTGGCGCTGTGTATAGGGTGGGTGGAAGGAGAGATAAGAAGACACCCAGGAATGTTCTAGTTAAATTTGCAAATTGGGCAGACAAATTGAAAGTTATGTCTTTTATCAGGCAAGCTGGGTCTGGCGCCCTAAAAATAGATGGGCTGGATGTGGAGGTCTACAATGATATTGCACCTATGGAGAGGAAATGGAAATTTACAATGAAACCAGTAACAAGATTGTTGATGGCGAAAGGTGTCAAATATGGTTGGCGATTTCCACAACAGCTAAGATTTTTTTATGATAAAAAATGGCACGTGATAGATGTGAATACTGATGCATTGTTGTATCTGACACAAATTGGCCTGATCAAGGAAGCTGACACCGATTGGATCTTGCTACGAACAGAGCTGTTCAAAGCGGGGGTGATGGGACCATTGGTGGGTCGGGAGGAAGAGGGAGCAGTGGGAGGAGCAGAGGTATCAGGGACAGGCGCGGAGTAGATGGGATGAATATTCTCAGTAACCAAAGAATAAACTCAGACAGAGGCAGAGGGAGGAAGATCTTGTGGGAGGAATTATATGCCATTTTTCCCCGTTCCCCCCTCCCCTCTTTGAAGAACAAAGGTGGCATTAGAAAGGAAGATGCGGGGGGGGGGGGTCGAAGATGGGTGGAGAATAGGTAAGTTTTTTGTTTTTGTCTTCGTTTTTATTTCTTTTTTTAATTACTATTTTCTGTTTAAGGGATCTTATATTCATGTTAGTTTATATAATGTTCTTAGTAGGGGAACGGGTTGGATATTAGTAGGGATCACGTCCGGGGGGACAAATGAACAAAGGGGCGTGGAGATATATATAAATGGTTAAGTCTTTGAAACTAATAACATGGAATGTGAAGGGGACAGGGAACGCCCTGAAGAGAAATAGATTGCAAGTGTCGCTCAATAAAGAAAGGGCCGATATAATTTTTTTGCAAGAGACCCATCAAAAATCAGGGGAAGTGAACAATTTGAAGGTAAGGGGAATCGAAATATATGAAAAGGCATATGGGACGTCCAAAGCCAGGGGAGTTGCAACCCTGATTTCGGAGAAACTGGGATTTACTGTGAATAAAACTATAGCTGATCCAGAAGGGAGATACTTAATAGTTATAGGAAAAATAGAAGAAGAAGAGATAACGCTGGTTAATATTTATGCCCCAAACGATAAACAGCAAGAATTTTTCGACAGGGTGGGAAAAATTTTACAAAAGGAAGGGACTAGATGCATGGTCTTAGGAGGAGATTTTAATATGACATGTTCGGATATAGATAGTACAAGTGTAAAAAAGAGAGGTAAAAGATATATATTAGAGGAGTGGAGGAAGACCATGGGAATAAAGGATGTTTGGAGAGAGATTAAAGCCCAGGAAAGAGGATATACATATTTCTCACAAGTACACGACATGTATTCAAGGATAGATTACATATTTGTAACAGAGGATTTAGTCACAACAATAGAGGATATAAAGATTGGGACATTTAGGGAATCCGACCATGCAAAGGTCACCGTAGACATAAATTTTAAAGAAACTGGAAAAAAAGGCTATATTTGGAGATATGATGGGAAGGTATACCAGGAAGAATCAATGAGAAAGCAGATTATGGAAAAATGGGATGAAAGTTGGAAATTTAATGAAAATAATGAGGTCAGCCGGGGGGGAGTCTGGGACACAATGAAGGCAATTTTTAGAGGGGAGTCGATAAAACTGGGTAGTATTAGAAAGAGACAAAATAGAAATAGAACTCAGGAGCTTGAAAATCAACTAATAAATCTACATAAGGATTATGCAAAAAAGAAGGATCAGAAAACATTGCAGGAGATAAAAAGAATTAAGAAAGAGCTAGATGGGAAAGATATTGAAAAAATAAAGAGAGATTTGATTTTTTTAAAAAGGGAATATTTCGAATTCGGTAATAAAAACTCCAAGTTATTAGCGAAAGCTGCTAGAGATAAAAAGAATAAACGACAGATGGGGGTGCTGACCGACAAAAATGGAAAGAGATGCAACAAAAGCAAAGATAAAGCACTCCTAATTGAGAGCTTCTTTAAAAATTTGTATTCTAAAAAGGAGATAAATAGGAACAAATTGCGAGAACTTTTTGAGAATTATAAATTTAAAAAAATTACAGAGGAACATAAGAATAAAATGGAACAGGCAATATCTATAAAAGAAATCGAAGACGCAATAAAAAAATTGAAAAGAGATAAAGCTCCTGGGGAGGATGGATTACCTGCTGACTTTTATAAAGATTTTTTGCCCTGGGTCACCCCGAGATTGCAGGATGTGTATAATGGGATTTTAGAGGGAGATGCAACTCCAAATTCCTGGAATAGGTCGATTATAGTTCTGATTCCCAAGCCTGGTAAAAATTTAGATAATGTTGAATCTTACAGGCCAATTTCCCTGATCAATCAAGACGCGAAAATTTTCACAACAATTTTGGCAAATAGATTAAATGGATTCATAGCCAATTATATTAAGGAGGATCAAGTTGGTTTTGTTAAAAACAGGCATATGGCAGACTTAATAAGAAGAGTGGTTGACATATTGGACTTAGCAGAAAAAAGAAAAGAAAAAATGGGTTTTTTAGCACTAGATATTTTTAAAGCTTTTGACTCTTTACAATGGGAAACGATCCACGAGATGATTAAAAACTATGGATTTGGAATAAAATTTCAAGGAGTTATGGGAAAGCTATATGAACAAGGGACAGCAAGAATTAGATTTAATGAAAATTATACAAATGATATTAGATTAGAGGCGGGAACGAGACAGGGTTGTCCACTGTCACCATTACTGTTTATCATGGCTATGGAATTATTGGCAAATATGATTCGTCAAGACAAGGAAATAATAGGTAGTGAAGGAACTAAAGTAAGCCTTTATGCGGATGATACACTGATAATGGCAAAACACCCAACAGAAAGTCTGGCCAGAATAAATAAACATTTGGAAGATTTTGAGGAAGTAACGGGATTGAAAGTTAATTGGAATAAAACAGAAATGATTTTAGTAAATGGAAATAAAGAAGATGAAGAGATAATAAAAAGGAACTATAATGTGCAGATTACACAAGAAATGAGATATCTGGGAGTGATAATATCACATACAACGGGAAAACTAAAAGAACTGAATTATGGCAGGCAAAAGAAGGAATTGGAGAAGAAAATTGTACAATATAGTAAACTAAATCTGTCATGGTTTGGTAGGATTGCTATGTGTAAAATGAAGTTGATCCCAAAATTGAATTTCTTGTTTGATGTTTTGCCATTAGGACATACTGATAAGGAGCTAAAAGTGTATCAAGACATGATTAACAGGTACTGTAACGGGAACCGAGGAGCAAGAATAGTTAAATCATTGTGGTATGCCCCACAAAAAGAGGGCGGACTAGGAATTCCAGATGTTAGTAAATATTATAGGGCTTTTCAAGTAAGAAACATTATAAAGATTTTAACTAGACAAGAAATAATATGGGAAAAAATTGAAAGGAAAGGTCTTACGAGGATGGGAAACGCACAACTTCTAGGGGGAGGAGAGGAAAGAGGGGAGAGGAAATTACAGGGACTGATGCTAAAAGCAACATTAGATACATGGAATAAAGTGAGAAAAGAGCATGCTTTAGGGATTTCACCAATACTAGAGGTGGAAGATTTTCAGGATTTTCCAATCAAAAAGGATAAAAGGATCAGGGATATATTGGCAGAAAAGAAGATAAAATTACTAAAAGACTGGGTCAATATTTGCAGAGATCAGGAGAGAAGGGAGGAGTTGTACACGCAATTACGGTTGGATTGGTTCAAGATCCTCCAGATAAACAACTGGAACAAAAAAATTTTAAGGGAAAAAGGCTTAAATAGAGAATGCACAGAACTTGAGATACTTTTGGGTAAAGTTAGAAATGAGGAATTGGGGGTCAAAGGAGTAGTTAGTAAAATTTACAAGATTTTGAATAAAAGCCAAAGAATACAAGATGTGTTAAGACAAAGTTGGGAACAGGATTTAAATATAAATATAACTGCAGCAAAATGGAAAAAGATCTGGGAAAGAAGGATAATGAAGACAATGTCGGTTAGAATTAAAGAGCATAATTATAAAATGATATGGAAATGGTATAGGACCCCAGTCAGCCTGCATCGAATGTATAGTAATTTGAGTGAAAATTGTTGGAGGTGTAAAAAAATAAAGGGAACTTACGAACATATGTGGTACAGCTGCGATGTATTAAAAAATTTTTGGGGAAGAATTGAAAAAGAAATAGGAAAAATACTAAATATGCAGGTAAGACTGGGGTCAGAAACAATCCTGCTAACCGACATAGAAGACTATGATATGAACAAGGATAATAAAGAACTTTTGGCTGCAATGTTGACTGTCGCGAGACAATGTATAGGCAAAAATTGGAAAAGTAATGAACAGGCAACTATTCAAGATTGGTATAAGCAAATGTGGGATTTGGCCTTAAATGAAAAACTTACATGGGATTTAAATTGTAGGAAAGGAAAAGTGCAAATTAATAATTTCTGGAGGATCTGGGAACCTTTTGTAGACTACACTTTGGGGAAAAAAAAGGGCATACTCCCTGCACAAGATCAGTATGACTTTTGGAAACATTGAAGGTATAGAGCCCCCCGGACATCATACAATGCACAAGGGTGATGCTAATGGTGTTGTAGAATTTAAAGCGGAGATGATCATGTTTAAAGTAGTGAGGCAAAAGTAACATTATTGAGCAGAATAACAAGTTACAGGTCTTCTCAATTCAATATATTTTTCTTTGTAATAGTTTTGTTTTGTATTTTTATAGTCTTGTATGTTTGTATTTTCTTGTACTTTTCTGTATCTCTTTTTTATAATACCTAATAAAAAATTTCAAAAAAAAAAAAAAAGATATTAAGGAAGGCCACCTGACAGATTTCAGCTGGAAGCTCATTCCACATCAAAGGAGCCACCGCCAAAAAAATCTCTCTTACATGTGTTCATCTTTTTTGCTTCTTTTAGATGGCCACCCTTTATAACACAGTCTTGTGAGGACCTCAGAAAAGGGATGTACTGTATTTCATTGGAAGATTTGCTCTGCCAGGTAACAAGGTCCCAAACCATACCAGGCTTTGTACTTCAGTTCTAACATTTTGAATCTGACACAGAATACAATGGGTAACCAGTGCAGGCCAACCAGAGCCAGGGAGATATGAAACTGCTTGTCAGCTTCCCCATCAATATCAGGTTGTCCATGATAAAAACAGACTACTACTATACTAAACAGGCCTTCAGTCTGATCTAGAAGGGTTATTCTTGTCTTCTGCTACTTTTACTGACACTATCGCAAGGATAGAGAGGATGGTGAAATAAAGCTTTCCTGCCTTGTTCCTCCAAAATAATTAATGGCTTATCCATGACTGACCGCAGTGGCAGCTCAAATGGTTAAGATGCTGACTGGGAGGCGGAAGGTCAGCAGTTCAAAAACTGAGTACTGCATGATGGAATGAGCACCCATCTCTGTCCCAGCTCCTGCCAACCAGCAGTTCGAAAGCAAGAAATTGCAAGTAGATAAATAGGGACCACTTCTACAGGAGGGTAAACAGCGTTCCATGCACTCCGGTGTCTAGGCATGCCTGCCACATGTCCACAGAAACATCTGAAAACAAAGACAGCACTGGTTGTTCAGCTATAAACACTGAACCGTAGAGTCGGATACAACTGGGTTTCAAGCAAGGATGACTTTGACCTTTACCTTTACCATGACTGAAAGCCACCTTCTTTAACCAGGGATAAGCCAACAACTAAGCAAGAAGGATATCAAAATGGATGAGCATTGGTTATGAGCTCTTCTATTACCTCCGGGGAAGGCTGATGAGGAAGGCAGATGCCAAGGTGGTCAAGAAGCCAAAGATAGTCATTTTGTACATCTCCTGTCCAATGTGGGTTTCCCAACACTGTGTGATCAAGCAGAACAAAGAGAATGGCTCATGGGCAGGAAAAAGCGGAAAGGAACATTTGTCCTACCTATATTGCAGTAGATCAGCCACACTGTTGAAGAGGAGTACTGTACTGTGCAAAGAGTTTAGTGTATGAAGTCAGAATTTAATATAGGAACTCACAACATAATTTTAATTAGTAACGATGCTACAAGCATTGCTCTACTTTGCTTCTTATTTTTTAAAAAAACATGGACAATGTCAGCACTTGAACGTTGGCAGTTTACAATCTATTAAGAACTGAATGTCAGGCAGAAGTTAATTGCTTACAAGCAACCAATTTTTCCTCACTGTTTGGACTGTGGCAAAGAGGAAGCATGTGGTCTGGCTGCCTGGGGGTTGCAGCTGAACTCAATCAAAGAAGTGGGAAAATGGGACATTGACAAAAAGACAAACAAAAGCGCCCTGAGAACAGGGGGAGTCAGAGCAGTCAAAGAGCCATTGCAAGAAAGCCAAATCAGATAGCCAGATGCTGAAAGTCTATTACAGTTGGTCCATGCATCAGAGGCTACAAGTTATCTGCAACATAGACAGGTGTACAGACATCCTGCTTCAGAATACTGTCTAGTCTTAATAGCCCATCCATGTCCAGTCACCTGGTAAAGTTTGTTGTAGCCACAGGACTGGCACTGGAGCATGTTGCTGCCCCCAAGACAAAGGACTCTGCGCCCCAGGAAGTACAAGAACATGGCCAGGCTGGACAGCTTCAGGATAACACACCTGCCAGTGAACACAAGAAAAGAACAGGTTCCTGGGTTAAACTTTACATTCCTGCCCAATGACTCTCACCACACATCGTGGCAAAACATCCCACTACAGCAATGGAGTAGACCCTACAGCCAGCGACTCAATGCCAAGTGTTGGGTGGTGGTAAACAGCCTGACTCCCTAAAGGACCCAATGGCTATGGGTGGATGAGGCCCTTTAGGTGGGGTGATGGTCCTCTTCAGTGGAGGAAATGCCACTGGAAGCCATCATAATGGGCCCAACAGCAAAATGAACAGAGGAGGAACACTGATTCCCAGCAATCATGGAGGTGGAAGAGGCCATGCCAGATGGACTGACTGTGAAGGCGCACCTTGTCCATACCCTCAAGGCTGTGGCAGTTCATTGCAGTCCCGGTGTTAAATCCTGCATGTCTCATTTCATACGTGCCGCAGGAGATGGCTCTGCGATCATCGTGTGTGGGTCGCTTCATGGTAAGCTGGGATCCACCTTAAACAAATTCATGCCAATTCCATTTTTCCTGCTTCAGGAAAAATTGCATTCTCAGATAAGATTTGCAGCTGATGACAATGACGATTTTGGAGAGAACTACAGTTCTCAGCATTCCTATAGGTAGCATGGCCAATGGCTATTCCAAAAAAGGCAATGTTTCCAAGCTCTGCACTTCAACACATGAAATTGTTGCTTGTCTACAAGCAGATCCAGTGATGGGATGTAACAGGTTCTCACCAGTTCTCCAGAACCGGTAGTAACTTTTCCCAGTGTCCCGGAGAACCGGTAGCAGCTTTTGGGGGGGAACCACCTTCAGGGCTTACCTTTTCACTGGTTCCCCCACTGTGCATGTGCTCCAAGCACTTGGTGTGCATGCATGCCTACAGTGCATGACGCGTATGGACGGCTTCCTTGCTGTCCTCCCAAGCGGGGAGGAGGAAGAGAAGCTGCTAGCCTAAAGCACCATTGGTTTGTGTTGTGTGGGTGGGTGGGTGGGTTGAGGAGTGTGTGTGTCCTTATTTTTATTTTATTATTTTATTTTATTTTATTTTTTCCTTTGGCCCCACCCATGACATCATGATGTCAGCTCCGCCCACACTGTGATGACATCATGATTGGGTAGTAAAATTTTTGACATCCCACCGAGTAAATCCAACAACCATTTACATTTCCCAAATGCAACTAGTATTTTATTTCCCCCCCCTCAGTGTTTCTTAAGATGACACAAAGTAGCAAGCATGCCAGGCAAGTACCTGAGCACTATTGTGGACCATCAGTTGGTTAACAAACATGTATTTTTCTCAGCTCCTGGGATACAGGTCTGAGAACCTGTAAAACAAGATTGGGCTTGAGGGTTCTTGCATGCAAGCTTGAGAAAGGGTTATACCAACATTGCATGCGCTAACTGGAGATCAATGTCTGAGGCCTTTACAGGATAATGTAAATGTTCTTTGCCACTCACTTGATGGGTAAAGCTCTTTTCCCACCTCTGCCATTTGACGCAAATCCTGGCCCCTCTTCCTGCTTGGTTTTTTGCTTCCATTTGATAGCCCCTCTTCCCTCTCTGATCTTTTTACAACCAACAAGAATAGAAGATCTTCCACATGCTGAAGACTCAATTCCCCCATTTTATCCTTCTGACTTTAGCTACAGAAAGCTACTGTAAGTAAAAATACCTTTTTCTATTTTAAATGTTTTGAGAATATTTTTATCATATACTGTACAATGCAAGTTGATGGGCAAAAAAAAGAGAAGAGAAATAAGACTGAGCTAATCTCTCTACATTTATGTGCTTTTGTTCATTCAGTCTCATACTCTGCTAACTAGAGGAGTAGTCAGAACAGGTGGGGGGATGGGGAAATCCCAATAAAAAGTTAGCCTCCAGATCTCCCAGAATTTCCCACTTCAGACTGAGCACTTTAGAACCTCTGGAAATTTAGCATTTTCCCAAAAGTTCTACAATAAACAGATTTTGTTTTGTTGAGATATCACTGTTGTCACTGTCATCATTTATAAATAAGAATAGAGGAATGGGGAATTCTTGTGTACACATTGGAAAAGATATTACTCATGAACACAGAAATGGATTCTTCATTTTATAACAAGGGATATTAGGTATTAGTGTAACAGTATTTCCCAAACTTTGATTTGTGGACTTCAATTCCCAGAAGGCTATGCCAATTCCCCAAAGCACTGATCGGTCAATGTACTGACTGAGGCTTCAGTGAATTGAAGTCACTGGTGTTCCACAGAACATAGTTTGGGAAACACTGATATTTTCTGAGAGGCTGAACAATTCACTTGCTGAGGCTGCAGTGTGACTGCAAAGGCATCAATCCCTTCCTGATTGTTTAGCTTTCTTAACCTTTTTACTGCCATTTTGCCAGCTAAGAGTTCTGGCCTTGGTTTCAGTCCTCCTGGCCAAATTTGGAGAGAAACTAAAGTAGCTTGATCAAACCCTGCTGCTCAGAAACATTCAAGATCTACAAGAAAGTTTCATTTTCCCCACAGTAAAATATCTATTTCCACTCAGAGAGAAAGACCTACCTGACTAGGGTAATGTTGACTTCAGTGTTGGTAGAGTAGCCCTCAAGCTGGGCCAGGACATGGAAAAGAAGAGGCAGGAAGATGTTCGTGGTGGAGATAGTCACAGATGGCAAGTACTGAGCCAGTAGGCCAAGTCTAGTCACATCATGCTGGAAATACAAGGATATATTTGGTATTGAGAGGAACAGTTGGGAACAGAGAACTTGCACATACCTAGTTGCACTTCCCAAACACTCTGTAGTTCTCCAGTGGGGATCGTACTGCACAGTCAACCTAGAGATAGCTTGTGTAGTGAATGGCAAACTATGAAAGCACATCTGCTAACAAAAATGAATTCATGCACCTACATGAATAATAATAATTTAGTGTTAGAAATTATTCAGGGGATGCCTGAATGAGGCTCCTTTCATGTCCCCAAGAGCCAGGACAGAGATGAACGCTCAATCTGTCATGCAGTGTCTTAAACTGCAGACTTGCCAGCCTTCCAGCTAACAAGGCGAGCTTCTTAACCACTGAGCCACTGCTACACTTATCTTCAGCCTGAATCTTAGGAGAAATACAGGAAAAGCATATAAAGAATCACCATCACCATTCCAATGGGGTATATAAGCAGTAGGAGATCATTTATAGAAAACTGTTATGTTACATCTTGTTTGGACCATAACACAACAATTTATGTGGGACACAGAATGATTAGTCCTTAAAGCTGTCTTTTAAAATTGGGGGGTGGGGGGGATGCAACATAAGCTTTTCTTTCGGTCCCTTCTTCTTGCTACATGTGAGGACCAAACAATATATTACAACCTGACATTAGAAAAGGGTATTCCCGGAGTTGTGTACAATTGCGTCAGAGCAATACTTTCTCCACCTCCCATGGTTTTCAGATTAGCTTGATGTAGTTTGTCCCTGCTCTTCAGAACATAAGCACAGTAAAACCCCGACTTACATATGTCTCGAGTTACATAAAATTTGACTTACATAATGATTTTTGCACTAAAACCATGTCCCGATTTACATAACACAATTTCCTATGGGTTTGCTTTGAGTTAAGAAAAAAAAATTTCCTGTGGGGTTGCTTCAATTTACATAAATATCATTTTCCTTTGGGTTTGCTTCGAGTTAAGTAAAAAAATTCATTTTTCCTATGGGTTTGCTTTGAGTAATGTATAAATTCATTTTCCCTATGGGTTTGCTTTGAGTTAAGTAAAAAACCAATTTACATAAAAGCCTATGGAACAGACTTTTTGCGTTAAGTAGGGGTTTTACTGCACATGCACATTTTCCATTTGCAAGTCTGATTTTTTACAGACATGAAAGCCTGGCTAAAACAATTCTCTAGAACACTAACCTGACATTAGCTTCAGTGATTAGTTATCTGCAGCATTCAGTTTGGCTTTTAGTCTCCAGACCTGATTCAAGAATCCTGGCTCAGCACCAGCAGGGCAGGGGTGGGGTGGGGAGACATCTTAGCTTTGGATTTTGGGTTACTCATCGTCTCAGCTGGGCACTATTCTAGTGAAGAGTGAAAAATTATCCTACCTGACTGTAGCCCTGGGAAAACTCAGTGGCCAAGTGGATAAAATAGAAAGCAGTTGCCATCAATAGCAAGACAAGGGCATTGATCAGTAGGCGCAACAGGTAGAGCCGAGCATGCTGCTTCCATGTTCTCTGCTGGTTCTGCAAATGCCGAATTTGCTCTCCCAAGTCAATCTGCCAAAATAAATAGAATCAGCTTCGTTGCTGCTGAGTAGCTTCTTCTCAGGATTTAAACATGCGAAGGGAATAGTCGATTTGGCTACTCAAGACTGCTGGCACACATGTCTCAGTAAAGTTATAAGATATTGAGGGTGGAAGCAAAAATTATAAGTTCTTATGTCTCCTTTTTTAGGATACAGTAATACCTCGGATAACGCTAAGACTTGGTTCCATAAGTCTTGGTGTTATCCAATTTTTAGTGTTATCCGATCCATGTTAAAATCATATGGGATGGATTGGATAACGTTAAAGCTCCATAGAAATACATTGTAACCGCACAGGCTTTAGCGGTTGTTATCCGATCCATCCCATAGGACCTTAACGCTATTCGATCCAATTCTCCACCCCAGATTGCTTAACGTTATGTGATTTTAGCGTTATCCAAGGTAAACATTATCTGAGGTATTACTGTACCTCATTTTAGCTATACCCAATGATTAGTCGTATCCACTTTACCTTTGATATTTTTATATATTGAGCATGTAATCTTCCCCGTATTCATCTTTCAACTCAGCAGTCTTGACGATACCTTCCCTAGAGACTTCATTCAACATCTTCTTGTTACTGCTATGAATGTATTCACCAGGATACTTTTCCTCTTCTTTCACTTTTTGTTTCACTTGCAGCAATCCACATCCTCTATCCTCCTGCAGCAGATATGACCTAGCCAGTGATGGGATGTAACAGGTTCGCACGAGTTCCCCAGAACCGGTAGTAACTTTTCCCAGTGTCCTGGAGAATTGGTAGCAACTTTTTTTGGGGGGGTGGGGGACCACCTTCGGGGCTTACCTTTTCACTGGTTCCCACACTGCACATGCACGCCTACAATGTTTGGCGCGTATGCACGGCCTCCTTGCTGTCCTCCCAAGCGGGGAGGAGGAAGAGAAGCTGCTAGCCTGAAGCTCTCTATAGCCTGCTGACCTATCCACATCACTTCATGGATGAATAGCATGATTTTCAGTCATCATCATTTTTGTTTTCTGGTCCAAAGCATCCAACTCAGTCACCCTACAATCTACAGTATCAGCACTATATCTTATCACAAGTACTGCCCAGTCATTTATTGTTTTTATGATATTTCCACTGTTGTCTTGATTGCAGGAATTTTCTTACTCTCCTCAAATACTCTGTGCTAGTCTTCCTATTCATTATTGTGTGGTTTAATTCATTCACTTGTAAAATTCACAAATACTTATAGTTTTCATCATATCCAAAATTATCTAGTTTCCCCCTCAGCCAGTTGTATTCTTTCTGACTCAATATATTTTCCTTTTTTAAAAAACTGATAAAGTTGCATACTTTTCTATTTCAAAATCAATCACAATATCATTGCTGAATATTCAGACTACATACACAAGTAATTGAATTTTCTGCATTGTTTTTCCATATAGTTTAAGACCATTCATATACAGCAGATGTTAAATCCTTCTAGATGTCCTCGAGGTTTTATATCTATGACCCAGTCTTATTAAACAATATCATTAATGGTACCATGGCTATTGAAAACAGCAAACTTCAGGTTTGGGTTAAATTAACATTATATCCCATAGGCAAGCTTTACATACCTTGAGGCCATTGTAAATGCTCCTCTGTTTGAGAACAGCTGCCTCAGGGCTTTGGATACAGAAATCCCATTCAGTGAAAATCCTGACACTGACATCAGGCTTGAATTCCCACTGCAATATCTGCCAGTGCATGAATTTGGCCACTATCCTATAATCAGACAACAGAGTGCATGGTCACAGACAAGAAAGGTCTGTTCCTGAGCAAATTAACTCCTTCATTCTAAGAAGTATATGTCATCATCGTACGCTGCAATTCGTATCTGAGAATGCATTTTTTTCCTGAAGCAGGAAAAATGCCTCTGGTGTGAGTTTGTTTAAGGTGGATCGCAGCTTGCCATGAAATAACCCACCCACTGTGATCTCGGAGCCATCTCTTGCAGCACATATCAAATGAGACATGCAGGATTTAATACCGGGGCTGCGATGGACTGCCGCAGCCTTGAGGATATTATCAAGGTGCGCCTTCACAGTCAGTCCATCTGGCATGGCCTCTTCTGCCTCCATAATCGCTAGAAATCAGAATTCCTCCTCTGTTCATTTTGCCGTTGGGCCAAATATTATGGTTTCCATGTGCAACTGGTTGGATAGGAAAAGGGATTACGTCCGGGATTAAGACCAAGAAGAGGAGATGAAAGTGGTTCCTGATAGAAAGAGATTGTGGTATAACAATGAAAGTGGATAAAATCAGTTTGGAAGAAGGACTAGTGCAAGTGGAAATAGAAGAATAGTTTGGGACATGTTTTCCCAACCTGGAGGGCACCAGGTATGCTGGCTTCAACTCCCATCATCCCTAGCCAGCTTGGCCTGCCTACTAGAAAAGAAAAAACATCCTGCTGTAGCACACAGTTGGGTTAGACAACCTTTCAGTGTACTTTTCTGATCTATAGTTCCATGAGACCAGGAGGAGGCCCATCAGATGTTAGATATGTGACTGGCAGTTAAATGAAAGTTTTGCAAGAACTTTCAAAAGTAACTTCTATTCTTGGAGAATTTAAGCAGGCCTATTAGTCTATGCAAGAGGCATCTTATTCCACAGTGTTGGGGCGGGTGTGTGTGTGAGAGAGATGCACCCTACAAAGGCCACAGGCTGTAAGACATATTAATAATGCTTTTTTAACTACAATAAATGTTAACCTTGTTGCAGAAAAGGTAAAGAATTAAAAATGAAATAAAAGAGATTTCGTTCATCATATCAACCAAGATAAGTATTTCCAGTTGAGATAATTATTGGATGTTGGGATAAGTCAAAAGGCATTGTTTCCTTCACAGGGAATCTAAATCCTTCTGGGACATGTTATGTTAAGTGTAACGACTAAATATGCAAAATGTGGAGTGCTCTGACGCCACTAAAAACCAGGCTTTGTGGGGAGAGAGGAACAAGTAGAGGTGACTTAACAGAGGTCTGGGGGCTGTGAATATCCACTCAGACTCTTGGAGGTCAACATTTGCTTCCCTGCTCCTCCTTCCCCAAACTAAAATACAGTACAGTACAGTACAGTAGTTTCCTTAATTTTTAACTGAAAAAACGCTCCCTTATGCTCTCTAGTGGCTGCAAGGATCAAGCCAACATTTCTATTTCTATTTTCTATTACGTTCTTGAGCTACTCATCAGTTTGAGGAAGGGGGGGACATTCCCCAAAGCAGAGGTGGCCAAACTTTTTGCGCAGTGGTCCAGTCACCTGAGCGGGCTGATCATGTGGTTCCTCCCACCGTAAAACAAGTCTGTGGCTGCGTGGCTGTATTTTAATGTATTTTTTATTTTATTTATTTAATTTATTTACAGGTTTGTGTTGTGGGTGGGTGGGTGGGTTGAGGTGTGTGTGTGTGTGCGTGCTTATTTTTATTTTATTATTTTTTATTATTATTCTTTGGCCCCGCCCACATCATGATGTCATGATGTTAGCTCCACCCACACTGTGATGACAGTGATGACAGTAGTAAAATTTTTGACATCCCACCCCTGGGTAAAGTATTTTTTAATCACAATCGGGCATGCCCTGGTAATGACAACCTTGTGTTGCCAGCCAATCTTTCTCACACCAGGTCAGTCAAAATGAACTGCAGAACTGAACTCACCAGAAGGTCCCTTCAGTTTGGCAGTTTCATGTCTGCCCTAGACACAGAAGAAGAATAAATGGCATGGGTGCTTCTCAAGAAGACAAAAAGAGACTTTCTGATCAAAATAAATTTTGTTTTAAGGTTAGCAAGGTATGGGGGTACTAGGAGGCATCCTAAGGGTGGGTGGGTGGGAACATATCTGGGACTGCATGTGGCCCACATGGCATAATTCATAGCCTAATCTGTTCCCTTTCCTTCCTGAAGCCCTTGCAATATAGTTCTCCTTTGCTTTCCTGCTCCTTTGTTAGCCCCATGTTTTCATTCCTTGTTAATTTTGAGACACTCACCGCTGGAAGATCCAAATGAAGCAGGCAATGAGGTATCCCAAGATGCTAAACAGGTAGGCCAGGCGTACACTATACTGGCTGTCGCCATTCGCTTCCACATGATATGCCCCATAAAACAGGTAGGTATGCTCCAGAGAGCCCTAAGGATGAGACATGAGAGGGAATGAAAAACTAGAAGAGCAGTGTGACAATCTTATACTTGCAGGATGGGCAAATCCATAATCCAAATCAGAAGCCTGGTTTCAGAATCGGAAACCTGGAGTATAGCGAGGACAAGTTCACATGAAAATGAGACCCCCAACTTCAATACACTTCAACCCAATCTGATTGAATCTAATCTGTCTGGCTTTAGGTTACATTTCATTCATCTCCTACTGCATGTTTGCCCTTCCAGCTCATTCTTTTTTGCCTACTCCGTCCCACATCTCTAATGTTAAAGCAGTACTGTATATGTTTATGCAACCTCTTCTCAACACCACTGTCATCCCCAGACTATATTTCCTGTAGACTTACTTCCCCAGTGAAAATGTCCTGGAAACGTTGCCAGGGAAGCCGATAACCAACACTACGACTATAGTTCAGGCACTCAGATTCTAGGAGAAAGGAAAAGATAGGGTAACTTTATGGGTGAGCCAAAGGGAGGATTTGATCCAGCCAGCCACATGGTGGAAGCCATTAATACAACCTTTCCCCAAAGAGTGCTCCTACAATATGTATTAACTTACAATCCCCATCATCCTTAACTAGTGTGAGGAGAGAACAGAGTAGGATGCCAAGTTGGGGAGGACTTACACTCTGGATAATGCAAGGATGGACTCACCTTCATCCAGACTCTGAGGAAAGACGGTCGTGTTAGAAGAAAGGGTACCCAGTGGCAACAATATGAAGCCTGTGGCCAGTAGCACTGCCAGGAAGTTGATGATCAGCAGGAATCTTAGAAAGCTGAAATAGGACTGGATGCCAGGGCCAAAGTTCCCTGTAGGTGGCAGATGAGAGCTGAAATGTGCATTAAGGAGAGATACCTAAGCAGCATGACAGGTACTGTATCAGAAATGATGGGGAAGATGACACATAGGGCAAATCTAGTCCTGGATCTTAGCCTGTCTTCCTTTACCTATAGGCATGATGGTGAACCTTGGCACTCCAGATGGTCTTAGACTTCAATTCCCATAAGCCCAAGCCCCCAGGAATCCACACGAATGGGTTTGCTGCAATTCATCTGGCCTGTGCTGCACTGCCCTTGTCGCTCCTGGAATCAGAAGTAAAACACGCCCATACAGTTAAGACTCTTCTGGGTTAACCCTTTCTCCGTATGGGCACGTTTTACTTCCGCTTCCAGGAGTGATAAGGGCAGCGCGGCGCGAGCCGGATGAATGGCAGCAAACCCATTCGTGTGGATTCACGGGGGCTTGGGCTTCTGGGAATTGAAGTCCAAGAACATCTGGAGTGCCAAGGTTCACCATCGCGGACCTATAGAGTTACCACTTGGTGTCAGGAAACGACATATTTCCTCATGTTTCCTAAGGCTTGAGGCAGTAGATTATTCAGCTAGGCCTCATAGAAATCCTTTGTCCCTCTCTGTTTCATAGATTACGTATCACAAGACTGCCTGTTTTCCAGTATTCCTTATCTTTCTAGCTAGCTGAGTTTCATGTTTTGTCTCCACATGTATGTCAACAATCCATTGTTTTGAGAATGTTTCTCTCTTTTACCTGATTGGCTAAGAGTAACCCACCTGACTGCAAATTCTCCATTTTGCAGAGAACTTAGTTAGTTAGTTTCTGGATCTCAATGACTTAAGACCCTGGCTATGGTGTGGGATTTTCCTTTCTTTTCACTATGATTACCTAATGTACCTGTGGACTGTTTGCTGGACTGACTTATGCTACTGACCTATGCTTTATGAACCTGATCAATATACCTGATCAATAAACCTTCGTTTGCTTGAGCAACGTGTCTTCATTGGACTAAAAGGGTAAGAGAAGCATTGCATTCACACGCAAGCCTCTGAACACGCTACCTGTTTAGACCTCCTTGTGGATGAAAAGCAGCTAAGGGCTGTAAATCTGCTTTGCCGGCCAGCCCACCCTCTGGAGGCTTTGGTATAGGGGGCCAGAGCAGAGGGGGCCAGCTGGTTTCGTGACACGGTGTTGCGGTGGGATGTTTCTTCCTGCCGTTGTTTTTCGTGACACTTGGTCAGCTTTGCCTGGCCTGACCTGACTGATGTTTCTCCCTGCTGATCATTTTATTTATGTCAACTTCTGCACCAGTCGTTGGCCAAGTATGAGTTCTGGTGCATTTTAAAAACAATATGTCGCCAAGCATAAAGCAGAGTGAGTAGGATTCTTCCAGCAAAAGGAGCTTCATTTCCCTGATGCAGAACAAATCAACCACCTCATAACCACCCCACCATCTATTGCCACACAAAAGTAGGGCTATGTTCTTTGCATTTAATTACTTTTGCAGCTAACCAGCCTCTAGACTAGAGGTCTCTCGTGCCTCATAGCAAGAGGGTTAGTGCCTATATAGGATTAGGACTTTGAAAAACTTTAAAAATGCACAGATTCCAGTATCTTCTAACTAGTGTAAAACTCTTCCAAAAGTAATATTTCCAAAGTGGTCACATTCCTTTTCGGCATAGCCTTAACTACTTACACTACTGGACTGAGTCATTCATTAGTGATTCTCCTCAAGTAGACTTACTCTGAAAGCTGAAAATTGTTCTTGCCTACCTCCAATCTCATCCAGAGAAGCTTTCCAAAGCTGGAAGACCCTGGCAAAATTTGAAATGCCTTCATGAAGCTGTCTCTTCATCCAGAGCTGTCTTTCCCACAGTGCCACTCTGTATGATTCATGTTTCTTTGGGGTTGCTCTCAACTGTTGTCTGAAAGGAGATAGGATTGAGACTTTAAGACAAATGCTGCTTTGTGCCATATAGTTTGGAGGAGACCATATCTTCTAGTCCAGTGATAGTGAACCTTGGCACTCCAGGTATTCTTGGACTTCAATTACCAGAAGACCAAGCCAGCACTCCTACTGATCAGGGCTTCTGGGAATTGAAGATCAAGAACACCTGGAGTGCCAAGGTTCGCTATCACTGTTCTAGTCCAAGTTCCCTTTGAGGAGCTCCTCACATATGTCACAGAGCTCATTATATCAGACAGCATCTCTCTTCCCTACCATATTTTTCCTCCTCCTCCTTCCTCTTCCTCCTCCTCCTTCTACCATACCCCATTCGGAATACAGTATTGGTGATTCTCATGGCGATCAGCCATGACGACTGTCCTGAGAATATAATGTTGTGGTCTTTCATTTGCCTTCCACATTGCAGCATAACCCCCAATACCACTGATCCAGTTCCATGAGTCACTTTCTGGTCCTGAGCCTTTTCGGCACGCAAGATCCTCCTCAGCCCCAGACCAGTATTGATGAAGCCGCTGCCCTCCATCAAGATGGATTCAAGTGAGATTTAATCCACTTGGGGACTCTCACCCTTTCCTGTGAATCACCCTCAGGGTGATCTAGTTAACGTAGTTAACCACCACCTGACACTTGGCATTGAGTTGCTGACAGTATGGTCTACCTTCTATTACCATAACAGGATAACCTGGCCACAATGGATAGTTTCCCTGCTGCTCCTTAATATCTTCTATCTCATTGATCTACATTTCTGCTCCACTGGAGGTATGCGTAGCAACAGGTGCTGTGAACCTTCAGCCTATTGGTGCTTTGGATTAAATTTGTTAAAATCTCTCACAATTGACCATCTTGGTTAAGACTGATAGGTACTATAAACCAAAAGAGGCAAAGATTTCTTTCTCCTGTACTACAGGGATAAGGGTCAGGCATAAGTTAAAGTAGCAACAGAAGATCAAATGTAGCTCTTGCCCCTCTCTAGCTGGGTTACTATTGCAACCTATAGCTGTGAAAGGGTCTTTTCTGCCAGAAGAACTGGGTATTTTTTCCTGCTAATGCTGGGAGTTCAAGACAGAAGAATCAGGGCTGTGCCAGCCAAAAGACATTGTGCTGCTATAATCCTGCAGATTCCTTCTTAATGGATTTTCTGTGCTAATAAAAGGGAAGCTACAATAAGAAAACACACAGGAGGGTTGATGTCAGCTGGATATTCAGTAAAATTCCTTCACTGAAGCAGAGCAAAGGGCAATAAAAAGCCTTTCCTGGAAACACCCAGTGATCCCCTGCTGTCATTTCAACCTAGGCTTTTAGCATTTCATGCCATTAACTATGCTGTTTTGGTTTTCCAATATGATCTCGCTTCTGACCTGAGGGATTGTTTCTTCTTCATAGAGCAGGGCAAGGTCCTAAGGAGGGACTCCTGGATTTCCGTCTCCTCCAGAGGGTTTTCCATGTTGGAGTCCAAGCGGATCGAGAGGATGTCATGTTGTGCAAGCCTGTGCCGCAGTTCCTGAGAATCGCCCATTGTGCAAGATCCCTGAAACAACAAGAAGCAACAAGTTACAAGGGTCTAAAAGAAAGACTACAGGGTATGCAAACCGATGCTGTACAAATATTTCATGTCCCCCGAATCCACATGATCCACCACAATCAATGGTTAGGTGTTATGGGAGCTAACATCAAAATACTTGGTGGACTCTAGGTTACCTAATCACTTTGGATGTGCAGTAGCATCCCTTTTATCTTTCTCCCATTGACTGCAAATAACAAAAACTACCAGACTGATAGTGGGTGTGAATGAGAATAGCAGCATAAAGTACAGTAGGATTTATACCTCACCCAACAATACACTAGTTATTTTTCACATTAAAAAGGACATAACAGGCTCCTTACAACATATCTGAGTCAATTTGAAAAGAAACACTGACCAAGTTATTATGAACAAGCTACACATGTTACGATCACATTCGATCCAAGACCTGTTATTTAGATTTCTTAAGTGGCAGATAATGGGCTTTGCCACTTGGACCAACTTTCAGGCCTTTGGAGCAGTTCTGTTTTCTCTTCTGCTTGCAAAGATATCTCCAGGACTCAGACTGCCTTCAGTCAGGAAAGAAGATTCTGGACACCGCACTTGAAGACAGATGCCAACACTTTGGAACAAGTTCAGAGGAGGGCAACAAGGATGATCAATGGACCGGAGAGCAAACTCTATGAGAAAAAGACTGAAGGAACTTGGTAATTTTAGCCTTGAGAAAAGGAGACTGAGAGGGGATTTGATTGTACTCTTTAAATATCTGAAAGGTAACCATAAATAGGAAGGGCAAGATCTGTTCTCATTCATCCCAGAGTGCAGAACACATAATAACGGGTTCAAACTACAGGCTTCTTAACTGTTAGAGCAGTATGACAATGGAACTGATTACCTCAGGAGGTGGTAAGCACTCCAACACTAGAAGCGTGCAAGAGAGAATTGGAAAACCATCTGTCGATCTGCTTTGATTTGGATTTCTGTATTGAGAAGGGAAAGGAGTGCAGTGGTTCAAGTGGCTAAGACGCTGACTGGAAGGCGGCAGGTCAGCAGTTTGATCCCCATATACTGCAGGACGGAATGAGCTCCCATCTTTGTCCCAGCTCCTGCCAACCTAGCAGTTTGAAAGCAAGTAATTGCAAGTAGATAAATAGGGACCACTTCAGTGGGAAGGTAAACAGCATTCCGTGGGCTCTGGTGTCTAATCATGCCTGCCACACAACCACAGAAACATCTGCAAATGCAGACAGCAGTGGCTCTTCGGCTATGAACCAGAGATAAGCACTGAACCCTAGAGTCAGATACAACTGGCTTTCGAGAAAGGGTGACCTTTACCTTATTGAGAAGGGAGTTGGGCTCAATGTCCACATTGGCCCCTTCCCAGTCAGAGAAAATTTCACACGCATAGCCAGGTCATGTTCTGTTGGAACACAAGGAAGAAACAAACAGCTCAACCATATCTGCCAGCCAACATCGGGGTACTTGTAGCTTGTTCTTTGAAAAGGAAACCACTTACCTTTTTCTTCTTTTGGCGTCTTTCTGAAGTAACACCCCACCACTAAGCTCTTTCTGCCTAACCTTCTGCGATGTTCTGGGGATGAAGCTCTCTCAGGAAGGAAAGGAGGAAAGGAGAAGAGAAATAAACAAACCACAAGATGACATTTTTCTACCCCAGTTACAAGTTTATTGTTTGCCTGCATGTAGACATGGTAAAGACAAACCCATGTGACAGGAATGGGCCACTTCCTGTAGTTCCTCAAATCAGCCTATGTAGGCTATATGTTGCAAGCAAAGCATATACAGTGGTACCTCTCTTAAAGAACATAATGCATTCCACAGGATTGCTCTTTAAGCAAGTTTGCTCTTTAAGCGAAACACCATTGTAAGTGGCCAATTGTGACTTCTGGCAGGGGGGATTGTGAAACCCGATCTATTTGTTAAGCGAGTTTTTCGTTGGTTTTATTTGTTAAGCAAGGTGACCAGTGGTGGGATGTCAAAATTTTTACTACCCCACCGTGATGTCATCACAGTGTAGGCGGAGCTGATGTTATGACGTCATAACGTCATAAGCTGGGCCAAAGAACAAAAATAAAAAATAATAATAATAAAAAAATAAGCACACACACACACACCCCTCAACCAACCAACCCACCCACCCACAACACAAACCCATAAAATAAATAAATAAATAAATAAATAAATATTACATTAAAATACACCCACCCACCCAAACACCCACCCACCCACCTGCTCCAAACACAAACCAACCCACCCACCCACGCACTCCAAACACAAACCAGTCACTTATCTGTTACTATAAGTGCCTGGCCAGCACCATGTTGTAAGATGGAGATGGTCATCGTACCGGTTCTATAGGATAATATGCCTTAATGTAAATGTAAAACAGCCGTACCTCCTTAAGCGTTCTCCAATTGGAACAGCAATTGGAACAGCACAGGTGTAGCTTATTGATGAGGTAACTCCAAGACTTTGCTTAAGAACCCCAAGCCAGAGCTGCCGGCCACCAGGCCTTTTTAGGAACTGTGGTAGTACGTCAATATAGGTAAAGGTATTAAATACACATTAAAATAGACACAGACACACCACATCCAAAGGTGAGTCATTTACCCTGGGGATCAGGCTAGCAGCTTCTCTTCCTCCTCCCCGCTTGGGAGGACAGCAAGGAGGCCGTGCATACGCGCCAAGCACTGTAGGCATGCATGCACACCAAGTGCTTGGCATGCATGCGTAGTGGGGGGAACCATTGAAAAGGTAAGCCCCGAAGGTGGTTCCCCCCAAAAGCTGCTACCAATTCTCTGGGACACTGGGAAAAGTTACTTCCGGTTCTGGAGAACTGGTGCGAACCTGTTACATCCCATCAGTGAAGGTGACCATTCAGAGAAAATTCTGCTCTGTAAGCGAGTTACTCTCTAAGCGAGGCGCTCTTTATGCAAGGTTTTACTGTATCTTTATTGCAACCTGGTTCACAAAGGGGGAGGTGGCTGGATAGCTCAGTGGTTTAGGTATCTGGCTGTGGAACCAGGGCTGGGAGTTTGATTCCCCACTGTTGCCTCTTGGGGGAAGAGCCAACCTATGTAGCCTTAGGCAAGCTGCACAGTCCCAGAGCACCCCCAGAAGAAGACAATGGCAAATTGCTTCTGTGAATTGCTTCCATGGAGAAGGATTGCCATACATTAACACTTATTTGAAGACACACATTGTTGTTGTTGTTACTGTGCTGTTGTTTTGTTGTTGTTGTTGTTGTTGTTGTTACAAAGGAGTAACAAAACCCCATTGCCAAATGTCTTCTGTGAATTGGATGTTGTTCTCTGCTGCTGTTTCTGACAGCTGGCCTTTGCTTCTCCCAGCGGTAATTGTGGGTGGAAAGAAGTTCTTAATACATATTATTGCTTTGCTTTCTTGAACAAAGGTAAAAAAAAACCCCAACAACCATAGGTCCCTAACCTTCTAAAAACAATGTACTGTACCTTATATCCAGCTATGTTCTTATAGAGATATTACTGAAGAAAATAATTGTATGTCAATAACATTTTATGTTATTGCAAATACATTTTTTCTTAAATGAGTTGCATAACCATGAGAAATATTTGTGCTTGCCTTTTCTAGAGCTTGCAAATCACTGGGCAGGTTTTATGTTGGATTTGTTTGCTCTATTTCTTCAAAGCTTTCTTCAGAGTTAGCATTTTATTTAAACAGAGGCAGAATCAAGAAAAAGAGGAGAAAACTCAACAGTTAGGGAAAGGGTTCTGAATTGTCACAGAAATTTGCAGAACATGCTAGACTAGAGGGTGAAGTGCAATACTTTTAAGGACTTTAATAAGAACTCATATTCTTCCATGTCTGGGCCAGACATGAAACTACCAAAATGCAGGCACCTTTTGGTGAGTTCATTCTGCAGTTCCCTTCACCTGACCTAGAGTGAGAAAGATTAGCCAGCAACACAAGGTTGCCATTACCAGGGTATGCCTGATTGTGGTTAAAACATGCTACAATCTTCAAGGAGGCACTTTCTGTGTACCCCTCCTGAAAATTAAAGCACATTTAAAGGTTCATTGGGGATATTGAATGCTGGGAAAGAGTATTTCTGCATGGAAGGATAAACTCAAAAGTTCACATCATTGTCAACAAACTACAGTTGCCAATTTTTTTTTTGTAGGTTAAACTAGTATAAAACTATATTGTTTTGTAAGGATGTATGTGATGTATTAGGCAAGACCAAAGTAATGTTTTGTGTCAGGGAAAGGTCCCATGAAAAGACAACTAAGCTTTCCTTGTAAATCATTTGAGACGAGGCAAAATAATGTTTTATGCAGCATCTCCTTTAATTGAAGCATATTTTGAAATCTTTTTTAGCTTAGATTGAACTAACAGTTAACCTTTTCCTCTAACAAGAACCAGAGGCCAGGTTGAAGGTAGATACACAATTCTGAATCAGCCCATTCCCCATGTTGGACACTATTTATTTATTCATTATTTATTTATATGACTCTTTTCTCCCCTTATGGCAGGGATTCTCGACCAGTGGCCCACAGGCCAGATACGGCCAACGTGGCACCATGTCATGTGGTTCCCCACCACCTCCATCACACCGGGAAGTGCCATGTGGTGGAGGAAGGGCAAAATGGCCGTCTGCCCCCGCCCAGCAAGCTGTCTGAGGGAGTGTGACTCAGCTCCTGGCTTAAAAAGGTTGAGAACTGTTGCCTTAAGGCAGTGGTGCCCAAATTAAGGCCCAGGGGCCAAGTGCAGCCCCCAATGCCAATTCATCCGGCCCGCAAAGCTGTTGTCGCTCCTGGAAATGGAAGTAAAATGCGTTTTATGGGTTTACGGGCGTGTTTTACTTCCGCTTCCAGGAGTGACGAGGGATTTGAGGGCCAGATGAATTGGTGTCGGGGGCTGCACCCGGCCCCCGGGCCTTAGTGAAGGGCTCCCTGAACCACATAATCGGCCCATGGCCCAAAATGTTTGGGCACCCTTGCCTTAAGGGAACACAAGGCAACTCACAACAATTATACAATAACCACAAGTTGAAATACTGTAGCTTACAAAACTATATATTTGTTGTTGTTCAGTCGCACAGTCGATTCCGACCCTCTGCGACCCCATGGACCATTGCCCCCCAGGCACTTCTGTCCTCCACCATCCTCCTCAACTCGCTCAGTTCTGTGCCCATTGTCTCCACAATACCATCCAACCATCTCATTTTTGGCGGCCCCCTTTTTCTTTTGCCCTCCACCTTTCCCAGCATCAAGGCTTTCTCAAGCGAATCCTCTCTTCTCATTTGGTGTCCAAAGTACCTTAGCTTCATCTTTACAATTTGACTTTCTAAGGAGCATTCTGGGTTAATTTCTTCTAAGATTGACCTATTTGTTCTCCTTGCTGTCCAGGGGACTCTCAAAACTCTCCTCCAACACCACATCTCAAAGGCATCTACTCTTCTGCGCTCAGCTTTCCTAATGGTCCAGCTCTCACAACCATACATTGCCACAGGGAATACCACTGCTTTGAGAATACGAATTTTTGTTTTCAATATGATGTCTCTACTTTTCATTATGCTCCCCAGGTTTCTCATTGCTTGCCTCCCAAGAATCAATCGCCTTTTTATTTCATGGCTGCAATCCCCATCTGCAGTGAGTTTTGATCCCAAGAAAGTAAAATCTGTCACTGCTTCTACTTCTTCCCCATCTATTTTCCAGGGACTGATAGGGCCTGTTGCCATTATCTTGGTTTTCTTGATATTGAATCTATCTATCTGTCTATCTATCTGTCTATCTATCTATCTATCTATCTATCTATCTATCTCTATCTCTATCTCTATCTCTATCTCTATCTCTATCTCTATCTCTATATCTCTATATCTCTCTATCTCTCTATATGTATACAGTAAAACCTCATATAACACTAAAACCTGATTCCACAAGTCTTGGTGTTATATGATTTTTAGTGTTATCCGATGCATGTTAAAATCCTATGGGATCCATAGAGATACATCGTAACCACACAGGCTTTAGCGGTTGTTATCTGATGCATCCCATAGGATCTTAATGTTATCCGATGCAATTCTTCCCCCCAGATTGCTTAATGTTATGCGATTTTAGTGTTATTCGATACTAATGTTATATGAGGTATTACTGTATATATAATATCTTGGTTTTCTTGATATTGAGTCTATCTATATCTATATCTATATCTATCTATCTATCTATATCTATCTATCTATCTATCTATCTATATCTATATCTATATCTATATCTATATCTATATCTATATCTATATCTATATCTATCTATCTATCTATCTATATCTATACAAGTAATACCTCATATAACATTAGTATCGAATAACACGAAAATCGCATAACATTAAGGAATCTGGGGGGAAGAATTGCATCGGATAACATTAAGATCCTATGGGATGCTTCAGATAACAACCGCTAAAGCCTGTGTGGTTACAATGCATCTCTATGGCTCCCATAGGATTTTAACATGCATCGGATAACACTAAAAATCATATAACATCAAGACTTGTGGAACCTTTAGTGTTATATGAGGTTTTACTGTATACATATATATATATATATATATATATAGATAGATAGATAGATAGATAGATAGATATAGATATAGATATAGATATAGATATAGATATAGATAGATAGATAGATAGATAGATATAGATATAGATATAGATATAGATATATAGATAGACAGACAGATAGATAGATAGATAGATAGATAGATAGATAGATATAACATCAAGACTTGTGGAACCAGGTTTTAGTGTTATATGAGGTTTGACTTGTATATCTATATATCTATCTATATATCTATCTCTATATCTATATCTATCTATCTATCTATCTATCTATCTATCTATCTATCTATCTATCTATAAACTATTCATCATAGGTCAAGATTAAGACCATTTAAAAAAACAGATATATACACACACCTCATCCTTGAACCTTGGTTATGCTTGTTGGCATTGATGGGATTTCTAAGCAAAACAACAACAACAGATAAACAACCCCAGGTGAGGGAAGATTGCGGAGAACAGCTTTTGGTAAAATCTCAAAACTGGGCCAAAGGACATTGTCGACTTCTACAAGAGAGTGGTTCTCTTTCAATAGAAAGAGCGAGCTTGCTCCACATGGAGCTGTTGGGGAAAAGTAAGGACTCCCTTTCCCAGCGTCCTTTGTCGCACAGGTGAAGCGCAGGGTGTGGCCTGCCAGGTGGGACGGGGCGGACGGGAGTTTGGCGGAAAAGTTTTCCGGGGCTTGGGCGGAGATTCTGCTGGTAAAGCGTGCAAGGTGAGTGAGTGGGATGCTTGATGTAACCGGAGAAGGGCTACTACTTGGGACTTGTGAAATCGTCCCCACGCCTCGTTTGTAAGCTATGGAAAGTTCCCTGTTGTTTTTCCTCTTCAACAAATATCCTCTGCTTAGGGCGGGGTTGACTACGGACTCGGGACGGTGCGTGGATTACATAGTTAATCCCCTGGGTCTCAAAACTTCCAGGATCCGGCGTGGGAAGGTCTTGGGAGCTGATGGGAAAATAATCAAGAGAGAGATTGAGAAGGTCCTTGCCTAGGAACCAAAGTGACGGGATGTAACAGGTTCTCACCAGTTCGCCAGAACCGGTAGTAACTTTTCCCAGTGTCCTGGAGAACCAGTAGCAGCTTTTGGGGGGAACCACCTTCGGGGCTTACCTTTTCACTGGTTCCTCCACTGCACATGCATGCCATGCACGTCTAGTGCTTGGCACATATGCACGGCCTCCTTGCTGTCCTCCCAAGCGGGGAGGAGGAAGAGAAGCAGCTAGCCTGAAGCTCCCTATAGCATGCTGCCCAGGGTAAGTGACTCACCTTTGGATGTGGTGTGTCTGTGTGTATTTTAATGTGTATTTAATACATTTACCTATATTGACGTACTACCACAGTTCCTAAATAGGCCTGGCAGCCTGGCTTGGGGTTTTTAAGCAAAGTCTTGGAGTTACCTCATCAATAAGCTACACCTGTGCTGTTCCATGTGCTGTTCCAATTGGAGAACACTTAAGGAGGTACAGCTGTTTTACATTTACATTTAGGCATATTATCCTAGAGAACCGGTATGATGACCATATCCATCTTGCAACATGGTGCTGTCCAGGCACTTATACTAAAAGGTAAGTGATGGGTTTGTGTTTGGGGTGGGTGGGTTTATTTATGTTTGAGGTGGGTGGGTGGGTGTATTTTAATGTAATTTTTATTTTATTTATTTAATTTGTTTAATTTGTTTATGGGTTTGTGTTGTGGGTGGGTGGGTGGGTTGAGGTGTGTGTGTGTGCTTATTTTTATTTTATTATTATTTTTCTTTGGCCCCACCCACATCATGACATCATGATGTTAGCTCCGCCCACTCTGTGATGACATCACGGTGGGGTAGTAAATTTTTTGACACCCCACCACTGCTCTTCTCTCACGTCCACGCGTCGGTGTGGGTGGAAGCACTGCCTTTACACAAGAGTAGCCGAATTGCTGCCGGGTCCTTGGTAGATCAAGAAAGTGATCAGAAAGCAACCAGGGTTGTTCTTGGGAGCAAGGAGATTCTCTTGCTTCTCATCTTAAGGAGGAAGCTGCAGCAACATGGTCCACCGAAGGTAGACACTGCATTGGGATCAAATAAGAACGTAATTTTTTTAAAAAGTTGGTTTCTCTCACCTTTCTGCTCTGCCAAGGTCTCTATGCAAAAACCAAAACGAAAAAAAGAGCAAAAAGTAATAATGGAAATCCTGCCAACCTAGCAGTTCGAAAGCAAGAAATTGCAAGTAGATAAATAGGGACCACTTCGGTGGGAAGGTAACAGCGTTCCATGCACTCCGGTGTCTAGTCATCCCTGCCACATGACCATGGAAACGTCTGCAGAAGCAGACAGCGCTGGCTCTTCGGCTTAGAAACAGAGATGAGCACTGACCCCTAGAGTCGGATACGACTGGCTTTCGAGCAAGGGAAACCTCTACCTAATAATGGAAAAGGGGTGTGTGTGTGGAAAAGGGGGGGGTAGTCATGATGTAGACATTTTGGTGTATTTTTTTCCTGAGAAGAATCATAATAAGCTTCATTTCATGTTTTGCAATCTCAGTATTGCATTGTACAGTAAACGCAGGAAATGGGTTATTCTTTTATGCCAAATATAGTTCATAAAACCTAGTATCACCAAATAAAACTAGCTGTACTGATTATGCTGAGGTTTCCAGCTCAAGAAATCTCTGTAACCTTTTATTTTCATAATACAGTATTACTATCGTTATGCCCCAGTAATGTGGTTTCTTTTATGTAGAGTGTTTGTGATGAGTAGGACTAACTGAGCTCCACTTTAATCTTTCACCCACCCAAATAAAGCCCTTTGGAACAACAGTTAAAAGTACTGCTGGGGTTCAAAGCCAGTTTACTTCCAAATGGGGCCCAGTCATGACGATAAATTTGCTTTCATATAAATCAGTTGGGCTCTTCGGCAGAAGTGCGAGAAAGGGAATTGGGCAGGCATTTGTGGTGCAGTGATGGTTTTTTCAAAATCTTGATGAGATACCCTGGAGATTTTTTCCCTGGTACTTCAGGCCAGATAATGTGAAGGTATTGGCTGTAGAAAGAGTAGGTACATAGAAAAGGGGGAAGGATGGAAAATGAGAATGCAGCCAGTACTGGCTGGTACAGCAGGAACAGAAAGCTTTTCCATTAAGACAGAAGCTGCTACTTGGCAAGGACAAGCAGGTTGTGGAGGCAGTTTACGAAGGCTGCCTTTGCTTTCTACCAGTAGGATGATGTCGGTGGTAGTTGTGCCTTGCCCTGACAAGGTGGGTGAGCCAAGGAGCTAAGAAGGCCTTGGGGAAGCCTTGGTTTGGTAAGTCAGCTGCCTGTCATTTCTTATTTGGAGATGGGAGCTTCCAGTTGCCCTGAGGGCACACCCTACTTCACTGTTGACCTGGCTAAGAAAGAGATACCTTCAGAAAAGGCAGGGGTCTTCCCTGCTTGGATCATTATATTACACTGATCAGATCCAACTCAAACCCACAATATATGAGAGTGATGTGCCTGACTCCTTGAGTTAGGCCAGGGCAGGGATCTGCAAACTTGGCTCTCCAGATGTTCTTGGACTTCAATTCCCAGAAGTCCTGATCAGCAGGCATACTGACTTGGGCTTCTGGTAATTGAAGTCCAAGAACACCTGGAGAGCCAAGTTTGCAGATCCCTGGGCCAGGGGTTCACAACCTAAGGCCTGTGGGGTAGATCCAGCCCATGGTGCCATTTCATGTGGCCCACACCCCTCCAAGGGCATTCAAGAAACAAAATGGCCACCCCTTTGGTCCTGTTGGGACAAAATGGCCACCCCATTCTGCAAGCAGTGCAAAATGCACATCCAGCCCTCGAAGCTTACTGAGAGAACGTGACCCAGCCCTCTGCCTTGAAAAGGTTGGTAACCCCTGAGTTAGACCTTTGCAGACTGGCCTCATGGGATGATAACTCTGCAGCTCCCCTGGTTTCCTGTCAGAGCTGGGGAGAAGAATTTTTGGTCCTGCCAATATTTTTGACTCCAGCGTCTATCATGGCCGGTGGCAAAAGAGTGGACTTGTAGTAGTTGTCCAGAATATCTACTAGAAGGCAAAGTTTCCTTGGGTGTGGATTCCTACCATAGGATCCAGCCCCATACTGTGCCTCAGTCCATATCTGGCCTGTTATAGTGGCAGTGGATAACTGTGGTCCAGCCATGGGTTTCTGGACATTTGTTTCCAAAATTTCTCACTATGATGGTTAGGACTCAGTCATAGAAGAAATACATCTGGAGAACCACAGTTAATTTTCTCCTAGCTGTATGTCTAGGCAATGAGTTTCCGATGGGAAATGGTTCTGATCTCAGGCAGGCCTCTTCAAAAGTTTATGAATTGGTGGACAGAAAGCCTCTTCATATAACATAGAACTATGTACTGGCCATAACGTGACACTAATACCTATTTCTCTTTTACCACACTGGATATATTCCCAGTAAAGTAGACATCCCATGTAAGTGCCTTGCTGGGAGTTTTGTGCTTATAGCTCCCTGGATTTGTATCTCTTCATAAAACTAAAAGGTGGATGAAGCCGAACCCAGTAATATGCCTCAACTTGCCTGCAAGGTACATGAGTGTAACAAGGGGAACTTCCTACTCCTCGGGACAGGAAGGAGAACCTGGAGGCCATGTGGGTTAACTCCTTGGTGTTCAACTTTTGCTGTGCCAACTCTACTAATCCTTCACTATCTGAGGAACTTAATCAAAACTGTCACAGATTTCTATGGAGTAAAGCTGGATGCAGTTGTGTCCAGAAGACATCTGTGTCTGCCCAAGTTACTACTCTATCCTGAGGGGGGAAAGTTGCACACTGGGTCATAATTAGCATGTCTTTGTGGGAGGGGCGCAACCCTATGTCATTTGTGTATGCTAAATTTATTTGCAGGTTCACAGGTTCCAACTTGACTGTTCCAGCATAGGAAAACCTAAGCCCGTTGTTTAATGTTTGCAGAGATGATGTCAAAACTGACCAGGTAGCTAGCTTGTTTCAAGCTAAAAAAAAAGAATAGCACCCTAAGGGTAGAAGGAGGCAGGACTCATTTGGTGATAAAGTTTTTCCTGAGCTGGGAGCCTTCTTAGGAAGAGATAAGGCTTCTTGCCTGGATGTGGTCTGTAGTAAAGGCTTGGCATTCTGTTAGGCTGATGCCAAAGAAAAACAAAGCTTTCTAATTTATTTATTTATTTATTTAGATTTGTGTAAGATTTTATTACATTAACTTTATAAATTGAACACTTTGGGCAATAAATTAAAATAATGAACCAAACGAGGTTGAGCAAAAGCAAATGCATTAGTAAAACTGTAGGTAAAATGTATCAGGCAGGAAATTATTAACAAAAACGGCACAATATTGTCACATGGCAGATGACCTCTGATGTTTAACACTCTTAAGAGAAATGGCAAATTGCATTTGGCACAAAATTATTCTAAGGATTTAAGTGTGAAGTAGGTTTTAAAGGAAATTCAGCAGAATATCGTAACAAATTTCAGCTTCTACAACTGGAAACAGTAGACTACAATTCTACTTGCCTATCAAGGATCTTAGAATCATTTTGAAAAGTTTCCTGAAGAGATACTATTATGGCATTTTACTCTTCTGGGGAAAAAATGTTAATTATTATTACAGAATATATCTTGGAACACTTCTCTTTTTTTTACATCTTACATCATTGAAGATAAGGAAAAAAAGAATACAAGTAAATATTACATAATATAATAACATATTAATTCAATTATTCTCAATACATTCAAAGTCTTAACCATACTAATTATATTCATACTTTCACATTTATATCAATTATCCTCTTTCAGCATGGTATTACAACTTTGCTATGTTTTTTCTTTCTTTCTTTCTTTTTTTAACATAATACATATATCACCCAGTGCACTAAGGTCCTTGAGTCTGCCAGCCATCCCTTTTACAACTCAGTCATTCTGCCAAAAATACATTGTATTCGGTGCAGGTTTTTCATCTTTCTTTTCCCTCAATGTATATTGCAAAAAGGTTTCTAATTTATACGGGAGACAGTGGGAAGGCTGGCAGTCATGACTGGGCAAACAAATGTATTTTGTGTGTATCGCTTGTATAGCAGCTGGGCCCTTTTGTTCTGTTGAGAGTAAAGAAGGTGTGGTGCTTGGCATTTATACAGAATGTCCATATGTTTCTTTTAGCTCTATTTTTCTGTTTCATGTACTACCAAAGAAGCTGTTAATGTTCTGAATCAGAGTCAGGAGGCAGAAATGGGCTGAATGCTGGCTAGCAAAGGAAAACCAATTTAGACAAAATGGAATTACTCCTGGTCCAGGGATGGAACCTCGCTGGGATGGGAATTTGATCAGTCTTTGATGGGACAATGCTACTCTTGAAGAATCCAGTGTGCATTTTGACTGTCCTCCTGGAGTTGGTTTTGTGCCTGGATGCTCAAGTTGCATTAGGAGTGCCTTCGTCCAGCTTAAGCTGGAACCCCAACTGTGCCTGTTGTTGATGAGAACAGAATAGGCCATGTCCTTGCTTGTCTTAACTACATCTGATTTGGAGTATTACAACATAACCTATCTGGGACTACCTAGAAAGAGTCTTTGGAAATTTCGCCTGATTTGGAATGCAAAAATAAGTACGTTGGTGGGTGCTTGTTTTCAGGGTCCCATTATTCTTGTCCAGCAAGCTCACAATTGGTTGCCAGATTTTTTTGAGGTACGGTAAATTTAAAGTGTTGGTGGTGGCTTTTAAAATCTTTTGCACTCCACATGTTTTGAACCACGATTCCCGCAGCCCTTTATCATTGTCTGCACAAGCTGAAGACTCTTGAGAGTTGTTGTCCAAAACATGTGACGTGCCTGTGGCGCACAAATACCCTACTTCTAGGCTTCCATGCCAACCTACCAATGCTTTAAGATATGGGAAGATGTTCTTCTCTGGCTGTGAGATTTGGCAGAAATGTGGTTCATGGGATTAAGAAAAAGGGTCTTTTCAGTGTTTACACCTTTTTCAAGGGTGGGGCCATCATTGTAGGGGATGTCCCACCTCTTTTGCATTTGCCAGGACTTTGAGAGCTGCAAAGGAGCTGGTGGTCTGATGCCTTATAGATAGTTTGGACTCCAACTCTTGTTTGTTCCAGCTGTTATAGCTGCTGGTGGTGGGTAAATGTCACTCTTGCTCGAAAACCAGTCAAATCTTTTCATAGCCAAAGAGCCAGCACCGTCTGCTACTGCAGACACTTCCATGGTCATGTGGCAGGCATGACTAGACACTGGAGTGCACAGAATGCTGTTTACCTTCCCACCGAAGTGGTCCCTATTTATCTACTTGCAATTTCTAGCTTTCGAACTGCTAAGTTGGCAGGACCTGGGACAAAGATGGGAGCTAGTGGCTGCTATATGCCAGAAACATCTGGAGACCACTGGGTGGCACCCTTCCCAAGTTAGGTTACAATTGTAAGTAAGGACACCAAAGATTTGTTTCCTTTATTCTCCAGGGCTGTTGTAGGCTAGTGAAATCATAGGGTGTCTTACAGTGGTGGGATGTCAAAAATTTTACTATCCCACCATGATGTCATCACAGTGTGGGCAGAGCCAAAGGAAAAAATAAAAATACAAAATAATAAATAACATAAAATAAAATAAAAATAAGCGCGCGCACACATACACACACACACCTCAACCCACCCACCCATAACACAAACCTGCAAATAAATAAATAAATAAATAATACATTAAAATACACCCACCCAGTGGGGAAAATAGTGAAAAGGTAAGCCCCGAAGATGGTTCCCCACAAAAGCTGGTACCGGTTCTCCGGGACACTGAGAAAAGTTACTACCGGTTCTGGCGAACTGGTGAGAACCTGTTACATCCCATCGCTGGTGTCTTATGATGTTCTGAAATGCGATGTGCATCAAAGTGAGGAATATGTTGCAGCCTCTCTAGAATAGAACTGTGTCAGACAAACTAAAGTGTTTTCCTGGCACAGAACACTTGGCTTTATCATCCAGGCAACTATCTTCAGTTTAGCTTAGTTTCTGTTTTGTGCATCTGATATCACTTCCCTGCTTTGTTCTTCTCAGGCTTTGGCAAGAAATGCAGACTTTTCCTAGAAGCTGCAGGAGGAAACGGGGGAAAGTTCCTCTCAGACAGGAAGCATCGGTCTGCCGTCTGCCTTGTTTACCTGCTGTTCACAGTGAGCTGTAGTGAGTGAAGGGTTAAACCAGAAACCCTTTCCCAGAGTGGTTGGGTGGGTTGTACTTTCCCCCACCCTCAAGAATTCAGGGACCAGGCTAGGCGGTTCTCACCCTCCCTCAGGCAGGCAACCCTGGTGCATCAGACTGCAAAATCCCTAATCTCCCTGGTAGCATGTGGTGACAGCTGGGAACTGTTTGATAAAGGCTGAGGCAGCTAAAAAGAAACTTTGCCTAACTCTGCCGGCATTCTGACCACAGTCATGTGAGTCCCCATAGTCAATGCAGAGTCCCCTCTCCTCCCCTGCATTCCATCATATAGAGATCCAGAAGACCCTCCTGCCCCTCTCCAGAGATTCCACTCAAGGGATGGGTGGAGGACGAAGTCCCACGCCACCAGCTGCTATGTTTACACTATCAGAGTTCTGAAATGCAGAGCGAGGTCACAGCATGGGCTGTGAATAGCTGCCTTTGTCTCGACCTCTTCATTTCCTTCCTCTTCGCTTGGTTTTACTCTTGGTTTTACTCGCAGTTTACAGAGTGGCTACTGCTATGCCTGCTGCTGCAATAAACATTTGACTTCTGTTGCAAGTCCTCCTTTGAGAGGCATCTTCTCCCATACATTCTGCATTTCTGATGGCTTGAATGTTTTGGTTTCCCCCCAGCGCTGCGTTGATGACTGTCAGAGTTGACCAAAGGCCAAACTGGGTGTTTTGGCTCCAGGATCATGTAAACGTGGAGTGATGTTGCTGAACCAGAAGAGCCTTGGCGGAGGACATTTTGCTGGGTGATGGGCTCCTTATTCAACCTGCATTTAGAAACAACTTCAAGGCAAGAAATGAAAAGGGAAGAGAATTGACAGGCAAGAACTTGCGGACCCTGAAATGCAAGATGTCCCACACGGTCACCTTCACTTTTAATGATTCCAACAAACAGGAGACTAACAGGTAGGTGTGACTGAATTTTAAATCTATTATTGAATAAAAATATAGTCCGCTGTCATCTAGCTCCACTGTGCTAGAGATCTTGAAACTTTAAAGATGTTTTACAACAAAGTTGAAGAGCTTTCTGATTTGGTGTCTCTGTGTAGTGCCAGACATTCCATTCACTTGAAAACTTACCATAGGATATTTGTACAGTAATACCTCGAATAACGTTTACCTCGGATAACGCTAAAATCGCATAACGTTAAGTAATCTGGGGAGGAGAATTGGATCGAATAACGTTAAGGTCCTATGGGATGTATCGGATAACAACCGCTAAAGCCTGTGCGGTTACAATGTATCTCTATGGAGCTTTAACATTATCCGATACATCCCATAGGATTTTAACATGCATCGGATAAGACTAAAAATCGGATAACACCAAGACTTGTGGAACCAAGTCTTAGCGTTAACCGAGGTATTACTATACTCCTCTTCTTCCAAACAAAGGACTGTGGTGGCTCAGTGGTTAAGACGCTGAACTTGATGACTGGAAGGTTAGCAGGTCAGCATTTTGAGACCTGAGTACTGCATGATGTAGTAAGCTTCCGTCTCTGTCCCAGCTCCTGCCAATCTAGCAATTCAATAGCAAGAAATTACGAGTACAGTAGATAAATAAGTACCATTTTGGTGGGAAGGTAAACAGCGTTCCATGCACCCTGGAGTCTAGTCATGTTTGCCACATGTCCATGGAAACGCCAGACAGCGATGGCTCTTTGACTATAAATAGAGATGAGCACTTAACCCTAGAGTCAGGTACGACTGGCTTTTGAGCAATGGCGACCTTTACCTCTTCCAAACAAATGCCCCCCAAATCCTTCCATCAGAAGGCAGTGTATTCTGCCTCAAGGCATTCTGGTGCCTGATACACAGCAGTTTGAAAGCCTGATAGGCGGCGTGGTGTGGGGGTTAGAGCGCTGGACAGGAACTTGAGAGATCCAGCTTTTAACTTTCACTGAGCCCTGCAATTTAGTCAGTGATGTTCTACCAGTCACTCACTTTCACAGGGTTGTTGTGAGGATGTTGATGGCAAGAAGTAGACCTCCTGTGCTGCTTTGAGCCTCATGGGAGAAAAGCAGTGGTGGGATGTCAAAATTTTTACTACCCCACCGTGATGTCATCACAGTGTGGGCAGAGCTAACATCATGATGTCATGATGTTGTGGGTGGGGCCAAAGAAAAAAAAATAAAAATACAAAATAATAAAATAAAAATAAGCACACACACACACACCTCAACCCACCCACCCATAACACAAACCCGTAAATAAATAAATAAAATACATTAAAATACACCCACCCAGTGGGGGAAACAGTGAAAAGGTAAGCCCCGAAGGTGGTTCCCCACAAAAAGCTGCTACTGGTTCTCCAGGACACTGGGAAAAGTTACTAACTGGTTCTGGTGAACTAGTGAGAACCTGTTACATCCCATCACTGGAGAAAAGGCATGATATTAGCGAAACACACAAAAAGAGGGGTCTTTCTTTCTCTCCTGAGCATGACACGAGGGTCTTAAGAGAGTTGGTCAGTGTGGTTTAGTTGACAAAATGATGGACTAGGATTGAAGAGAACTGAATTCAGTTTGACATCCCACTATAGAAAGTCACAAGGGGTGGCAAAATTAGACCACTTCTTCAACCTCTCACGTACTTTGAAAACCCTATTTGTATTTTCGTTAACTCAGAGTTGAATGACAGCTCATAATAACAATATGCTAATAAGGAAGCTAAAACTGGGTTAAGTAGGATTTCCTGGGTCAGACCTGAGGAGCTGTTTTTCTGCTGTGTCTTGTCTTGTCATTTGTTCATTGGTTGGGGAAGTGCAGAGCTCGGTCACCCAGGGCTGTAACAGATTACGCCAGCCGTGGTAGCTGTTCTCATGCATGCTCAAAACATCTCAGAACACCTCATAATGTCTTTTTCATCTCGATAAGAAGGTTTTGAACACCACTTAAATATTTAAAGAGTTTTAAATATCCCCATCCTTTTTCAGGTCTTGTGATGAAAGAAATGTATCCATCTGCCTTAGCAGTGGGCAACCTCCTGAATTCTTAGGGGGCTGGGCTCCTACAATCCCACCCCATCTTTTCTTTAAAAATTGGTGAAGGGGAGGTTACTGAAAAGCCCCCTTGGATCCTCTAATGACTCTTCTTTTTGGAAAAGATTGACCAAAAGTGTTGAAGTATGGTGGCCCTTGGGTACTTGAGTACCTTCCAAACATAGTAAATTTGTCCCCACATCTCCTAGAGAGCAAGGGTGGTGGTGACTTTTTGAGCCAGGTATCCAAAACCTAAACTTTAATGTTTGCTAAGATTGCTTTTGGGGGTCCTTCATATAGCTCACTGGTAGCACATTGCCAACATCTGTGCTACCTAATATTGAACTATGGGAATGAGTTCCAAAGTTCCTGTAATACAAACAGTGAATCTTTGAAATAGGAGAACTGATCAAGCTTTATTTAGTCTCGGTGCATGGCCTGCAGTTTGTTTACATTTTTATTGCCTAAATTGGTGAGGCTTGAGTCCACAGGTTCCCAACCTAAGACCCAGAGGCTGGACCCATCCCATGTGTCATTTCATGTGCCCCCCCCGGCATTCAAGGAATGAAATGGTTGCCCCTTTGAAGCTGCTGGGACAAAATAGCCACCCCATCGTACAGGCAGGGCAAAATGGCTGTCCAGCCCTCAAAGTTGACTGAGAATGCGACCCGGCTCGAAAAGGTTGGGAACCCCTGCTTTAGTTTTTCAATCTATATACAGATCTCCAGTATGCTTATCGGTTATTGTCACAGAGTTTCATAAATATATGGCCCCTCACCTGGAACCTGTATGCCCACCTGAGGCATGTGGGTTAGGCCAATCCCAGTGTTTTGAGAAAAGCCTACACAGAATCCTTGTGTTATACTTGAAAAGATCAGAAGAATCAGTTGCTTCGATAAGAAGAGGGAACAGTAGCATTGCCTTCTGTTTAGATTATGCAGTGCAGCCTCCTGGTCAAATAGAAGAAGAAGTGGGTCTCAAGGGCATGATCAGGGCCTTCTTCCTATTTCAAACATGTTTTTATTCGGGGGGGGGGGCATCCTTCATTTTAGATTGGAAGAAACATGATTCTAGGGCTTGTCATGGTGCAGAGAAGATTCAGCAACTTTAATTGACCAACATAAAGAGCTTTTTAAGATCCTGCGTCATCTCTAAAAAAACATGTTAGCTTAATCTCTGCAGGACCTTGAGAGTTTATTTCTCCACAAAATCCTATATTACCTGGGACACTGTTCTCATTCAGGCGAAAGGAAGACATTTCTGAACCCAGCTTGAGTGAAGTCTCAAACCCTGTTTACTGTATATACTCGCGTGTAAGCTGAGTTTTTTAGCCCAAAAAATGAGCCCCCAAAAGGGGACACGGTATATACTCGGGTCAATGACCACGAGGGTCCCAGAACTGTGCCGGGTTGAGAGGTGCCATCAATTTAATTAATTTTACCATATTTTCATGTATTTGGATTATTGAAACTCACTAGCAGCTGCTGCATTTCCCGCCCTTGGTTTATACTCGGGCCAATCTATTTTCCTGGGTTTTCAGGTCAAAATTAGTTGCTTCGGCTTATATTTGGGTCTGCTTATTCTCAAGTATATACGGTAGATAAATAGGGACTACTTCTGTGGGAAGGTAAACAGTGTTCTGTGCGCTCCCGTGTCTAGGGATGCCTGCCACATGATCATAGAAACCTCTGCAGAAACAGACAGTGCTGGCTCTGTATATAAGTATATGAGGCTTTTCTGGATCCTCTCTTAGGGCTTCTTCACATGTTACAGAAGAAGTAGGTTGGAGTTCAAAACACAGCTACACCTGTCCCAAAACATGTGTGATACGTAAGGTTCTGTTTGTATTTTCCACTGATCGTACAGTACAGACAAATGAAGTGAAGAGGTGAAAAAGGGTCTTTGGGTACTGCATGACAGAGTGAGCTCCCATCTCTGTCCCAGCTCCTGCTAACCTAGCAGTTCAAAAGCAAGAAATTGTAAGTAGATAAATAGGGACCACTTGGGTGGGAAGGTAAACAGCATTCCATGCACTCCGGTGTTGAGACATGCCTGCCACATGTCCATGGAAACATCTGCAGACACAGACAGTGCTGGCTCTATGGCTATAAGCAGAGATGAGCACAAATCCTAGAATCAGATACAACTGGCTTTTGAGCAAGGGCGGCCATTACCTTTACCTTGTAATAAGTACTTCAAATGGGGACATGAAAAATACAAACTGCCTTAGATTGCTCTATATTAGAGCAAGTAGCCTAATTCTACCTTAATGTTTGCAATGTTCCTCTGAGGCTGTGGCTTTACAAGACTTGGGCAGTGTTCTCCTTGAGTATTAAACCAGTGGCCGTAACTGTACTCTATACTTCTGTGCCAATTGCTGATGGTAATGGTACCCTTGTGGCTGCTTAAGCTTTGCCTGGGAAGATCTCTTGGTTCCTACATCCAGCCATTACAACAGGCCTGGCTCTTACCTTCCCCTGCTCTGCTCTCCTCGTGGGTATTTTACTGACTGAACATTTTTTCTCTCCTGATTCTCTGTTCCCCACAGCCAGGATGCCAGTCCATACGATGAAGGCGCTGTGCACGATTCCTTCCACCAGTTAATCCAGGAGCAGAGCTTGCTGGCTGAACAGGACCATCTGGAGCTGCAGGACCTGGCTTCCAGGGCCAGAGGTGAGCACCTCTGCTGTAATGTGCCCTGATGGTGAAATGCTATTGCTCTACTATTGCATGGAAACATCTGGGTGGTGGAGTGAGGCTTGTATACTGACTATTACTTTCCTTGGTTCCCCTTTTCTTCAAAGGTCAGCATGGTTGCAAAGCAGGAAGAATGCAGAGCAAGTGTTCTGATGTAGATTCCAGTTCTTTCTTACACTGCCAGCTTGGCAAATGTTTCTTACTTTTCTTCTTCTTCAAGTGCTGTATCCGTTCCAGATATTTGTTATCATCATTGCGATAGTTGTCCAGTTCTTATCCCCTTGGAACAGTTCTTCCGAGGACAATGCCACACCAGTCTCTCAGGTTCTTCAGCCATGAAGTCTGTCTGCATCCAGGGCCTCTCTTCCCAGGGATCTTTCTTTGCAGAACAAGTTGGAGTATTCTATACTTTATGTTGTTTCTCATGATATGTCCAAGGTATTGGAGCTTTCTTTGGTCTTAAACAGTTCTTGTTCTTTATCCATCCAGCACAACACTTCTACATTATTCACATGGTCAACCCATGATTTCCTTAGCAGCTGCCTGTAGAGCCACATTTCAAAAGTTTTGATTTTCTTTTCAGATGCTTTAGTCAATGTCCAAGCTTTCACTCCATATAGCAACACTGGGAATAGGTAACTTCTCACAATTTGGATCTTTGTAGTGAGAGTTAGCTCTCCCCAGCACTGTGAAGTGGGGCTGGACAAGGGGTAGTAACAGCTTATCCAGGGAGCTTCATGTGGTAAAGAACTTGGCTCTCCTTGGCTCTGGGTCAGGTTGTCTTTGCAAAGCCAATGAAAGTAAAATGCAGCTTCTTTTACAGGTACAGTAATACCTCGGATAACGTTTACCTCGGATAACGCTAGAATCGCATAACGTTAAGTAATCTGGGGAGGACAATTGGATCAAATAACGTTAAGGTCCTATGGGTTGGATTGGATAACAACTGCTAAAGCCTGTGCGGTTACAATGTATCTCTATGGAGCTCTAACGTTATCCGATCCATCCCATAGGATTTTTAACATGTATCGGATAACACTAAAAATCGGGTAACACCAAGACTTGTGGAACCAAGTCTTAGCGTTATCCGAGGTATTACTGTATATAAGAAATGCCATTATGTGATGATTTAAACTGGTAGTGTTCCCAGATGTTCTGAGGGCCATGTAGCTGCCACTGAATTCCCACTAGTTTCACTTTAGCAAGTGCAAAGGGAATCTGTGCTAGTACAGTTAACTCACATTTCTGTTACAAACAGCACGTGCTAAGCCTAAGGGACCTTTTCCTGGTGTGATAGTCCTTGAGATTGCATGGTTATGGTTTCACTCCCAATTACATTACTTGTACTGTATGTCCTTTTGCTTAGCAGGTGTTAGTCTGAAGGACTTTTAAATTTCCCTCTCTCTCCCTTTGTTTTTTCCAGAGCTTTTCATTTTTGGTGTCATGTGTTCAAGCAGATGTCTCCTTATAAACAGGATGGGAGATATCTTAGCTTGCTCCCCTTCCAGTTTCACAGGAATGTAAATCTGTCGTGACTTGGTTAGCGCTCAAGCCAAAGTACTGCCTTCACAAGCAAGACAGTCATCTGAAAGGTTCTGAGATGTGCAGTTTACAAAAATGTCCCATGTCAACAAAGCCCTGAAGTTTAACAACACTTCAGTTTGCATCTGATTACTCAGATGTTTTAACAACCCCCAAGACTGGGGAATATTTGTATACTTTTAACCATGTAGATAAATAGGGACCACTTCGGTGGGAAGGTAACAGCGTTCCGTGTGCTCTGGTGTCTAGTCATGCCTGCCACATGACCATGGAAACGTCTGCAGAAGCAGACAGCACTGGATCTTTGGCTTTGAAACAGAGATGAGCACTGAACCCTAGAGTCGGATACGACTGGCTTTCAAGCAAGGGAAACCTTTACCTTTAACCATGTTCATTTTTCGATGTTTGCTTTAAGAAGTTTCAAATATTTGGACTGTTTTATCATCTTGCTTATTTAGTAAGATTAGTGAAATGTTATTGTTGCTTTTTCTTACTTTCTTTGCCTATAGTGTCCTTTGAAGACTTCAAGCAGATATCCATGGGCTAGATTTATTAAGGCTACAAAGAAATCATACTTAATGGCAAAATATGCCATATAACTTAATTCTTATGAATTCCCAATAACTTCCTTCAGAACTTGTTTGCTGAGAAGCACTGATATTGTGTGGGCCTCGGAAGATACAGAGACCAAGCGATCTGTACTTTGTGAAAGGACAGCTTTCTGTAACAGTGCAAGAACACAGTATCCACAAGGCAGGCAACATAATTGCCACATTACATAGATGTGCTGTGCATATTTCCAAATAAACCTCTTATATCAGCGCAACTAATTTGGCAGCTTACGGTATGCACTTTGTCTTCATTTGTCCCAAACAGCAGCAGCAAGAGAAGTTCACTTTCCTTATTTTTGAAAGTCCTTCCATGTTTGTTGGATAAAAATGTTATGCTTATTTCTACACTACACCCCTTCGATGTTTTCTCTGTGGCAGTAGAAATTCCATAGTTTTGAAGTCCTCCCATTTAGAAAATGGGAATCAAAATGTATTTCAGCAAGGTTGGTAAGCTAATGAGAGGGGGCCTAGGGCTGAAAAATGGGCACCAGCCTAAGCAAGCCAGAAGTCATGAGACCCCAGACTGAAAATATTACTCCTTTCAACTACAAGAATCCCACAGCTGGCTGAGGAATTCTGGGAATTGTAGTTTTTTAAAAATAACTTTGAACACCTCTGTATGAAACATTAGTAGTCAGCCAAGTCCAGATAGAGGACAGACAAAGAGGCAGAACTAAATACGGTAACAGAGCCGTGTTGCTCCAGCGAAGTCCAGTTGGCTCTTACATACCTCCCAGTCCAGGAGGCTCTAATGCTTGACTCCAGAAATGTCCTGTGCAACATTATGAGTCCATAAAAGATCAAGACCAAATTAAGTCACTAAGCCTTTGCTAAATTTGGAGAGGTTGTTTAAAGTCAAAACAGAACATATATTTTTAAACTTCAGGAAGCACAGAAATTCATCATGCGTGCTGTAAAAATATTAACATGTTTTCTTTTGAAATATGTTTTGTTAGGGTGTAACAATGCACAAGGCAGATGAAAGTCCACTTTCATTATATTCACAGGACAGTCTTCATTTTTGCCATGATGATTGCCAATACTGTATTGGGAATCAGATATGGCACAACATATCTGTCTCAGCTGTAAAGAAGCTTCTCCTCTTTGCCAGATGGAGACTTGTGGCGTTTCTCTTCCAGGCAATGCAATCTCTTTGCATAGTCATTGGTTTGATGAATCATCTTTGTTTGACTGTTTTTAGGAAATAGTCTTGAACCAGGTTGCATGCCAAGAACGATTCCTCAGTTCTGAGCCAATATGGCAGGTCTAAATATCTGAGTTAGTCTACCCACCTGTCTTCTTGAGTGGTGAAATGTGGTGCGCTTCGCTTAGGGAAGGATGGTCTCTGCTGCTTAAATCAATCGGAGCCAATAATCTTTTCAGTCAAGAAGCAGGAGAGCTGAATGTCCTCTAGTAGAGTATGTGTTACTCATTAACTTATGTTGAGTGAGAGATATAGTGGCACATGATCTGCCACTTGCTCTGCCATCTAAACCTAGTTAGTGGAGAACTGAAGAGGAAATTCAGTGGTTCCCAACAAGGGGTACACAGCCCACTAGTGGACTTCAATTCCCAGAAGCCTCAGTCAGTACATTGGCTGATCATTGCTTTGGGGAAATGACTTAGGCTTCTGGGAATTGAAGTCCAAAAACCAGCATTTGGGAAACACTGAATTAAATGATGTTTTCCTATGTATGGCTTTGGAAGGGACAGAGTTAAATTATTCTGTTCCCTTTTCTAATCCCACCATTAGAGCAGAGCTCTTGATTCATAGATTGTTGTGTGAAATGGCAAGAAACAACAAATAATTTCATTCATGCAAGGAGCTTTGTGGAAGAAGAGAGAGAGAGAGAGTGAAAGAAAGAGAGAGGGGCCAAAGAATGACTGTAGAAGGAGTGGTCAGGTCTGAAACTTTTAGGAAACACTTCCTTCTGCTAAAAGAGGGGAAACAAAAAGAACTGGCAATGAAATGTACATGAGGAAGGGCTCAGCTATGAAAGTCCACTAAGTCCTTGGCTGCTGCTAGCCAGATATGTTTGTGATCAGGTCTTTCCCTTCCCTCTTACTTTCAGAGAATGTGGCATCTGTGGCTTCTCCTCCCCACCAGATGGAGGCTTGTGGGGCATCAGATGAAACTGCAGAACATCCTGACTTCTCCTCAGCCACACTCCGCATCCTTGCTAGTATGCCCAGCCGTACAATTGGTGAGTTTGAGTGGCCCTCATTTTAAGGACCAGTCTGGCTCCTTTTTCTGTTTGGGCCCAAGATATGGGGAATGGACCATTCAGGGTAACATTCAGAGCTGGGACAACACTTAATGAGATGCCTCCATCTTCTGTCCCCTCCTTATCTTCTTCTTACATCTCTTGTTGCCTCCAGGCCGCAGCAGAGGAGCCATCCTCTCCCAGTATTATAGTCGTACCACCAGACTGCGTCGCAGGAGCAGCCGTGCCCCCCTTCAGGAAATGTCCCGCTTTGCACGGCCCAGTGTCCGGCTGCTTGACCTGGATCTGGATTCTAGGCATGAAGAAGATAGTAAGTCTGCTGAGAATGCTAAAAAGAAACAGCTGCCAGCAGTGAGGTGGTTCAAAGGAGTTGAGAACCTCCTCTGATACATGTTGTGTCCACATCCTAGAAATTAGCATAATAGGGAAACAATTGTCATCATTTTCTGTAAACCAGGGCTGTGGGAACAGGTGCTCTTCCCATCATCCCTAGCTGATGGTGAGAGTTGCAAGCTTGCCCATACTCCGGTTTCTCTGTACATGGTCCAACCACCCAGGTGGCCCACTACTCTCTCCTTTTCTCTAGATATGAGCTTAATTTTCTCACCGTAGGCAATGGCTTTCCACATTCAGATAAATGATGCCCAGAAGATTACAGTAGCCAACAGCTACAGCGTTTGAGATGGCCTTTTAAAGTTAAGGCTCTCTCTTCCCTACACAGCCTTACCACAAAAATGCTATGAAACTACTGCTGTTCCAGAAAACATGTTTCTTTGCTGCACACCCTCATGCATATTTTATCTCATTTTAATTTTATTTGGGAAGTCCTTGTGACACAGTAGTTAATCTGCTATACTAAAGCCCAAACTGCAGATGTTGTCAATTTGATCATGACGGGGATCAAGCTCAGCCTTCCATCCTTCCAAGGTTGGTAAAATGAATACTGGACTCCGTGCCTCTCTCGCCTGGCCTCGGACCGGGGAGAGTGGGAACAGCTGCGCTGGGGCTGGCAGCTAGGCTAAGGGGAAAAGAAGCAGCAGGGAATTGGACTTAGTGAGTCGATTCAGCGAATAGAGCGGCAATCAGTGATGGGATGTAACAGGTTCTCACCAGTTCTCCAGAACCGGTAGTAACTTCCCAGTGTCCCGGAGAATCGGTAGCAGCTTTTGGGGGGAACCACCTTCGGGGCTTAATTTTTCACTGGTTCCCCCACTGCACATGCGTGCCAAGCACTTGGTGTGCATGCACGCCTACAGTGCTTGGCGCATATGCATAGCCTCCTTGCTGTCCTCCCAAGCGGGGAGGAGGAAGAGAAGCTGCTAGCTTGAAGCTCCCTATAGCCTGCTCCTCAGGGTAAGTGACTCACCTTTGGATGTGGTGTGTCTGTGTGTATTTTAATGTGTATTTAATACCTTTACCTATATTGACGTACTACCACAGTTCCTAAAAAGCCCTGGCAGCTGACAGGCTTGGCTTGGGGTTTTTAAGTAAAGTCTTGGAGTTACCTCATCAATAAGCTACACCTGTGCTGTCCCAATTGTTGTTCCAATTGGAGAACCCTTAAGGAGGTACAGCTGTTTTATATTTACATTAAGGCATATTATCCTAGAGAACTGGTTAGGCAAAGACTTTGTACCTAACTTCTTTAACTGTTGAAAAGTGCCAAAATGAAGCCATCTTGTGGTGGGTCCATTCTGTAGTTCCTTCCATCTGACCTAGTGTGAGAAAGATTAGTCAGAATAATCTTTAAGCTCTGGTTGTGTTTGGGGTGGGTGGGTGAATGTTTGGGTGGGTGGCTGTATTTTAATGTATATTTATTTATTTATTTATTTTATTTACTTTGAGGTGTGTGTGTGTGTGCTTATTTTTATTTTTTATTATTTTATTTGGCCCCACCCACATGATGACATCATGATGTTAGCTCCACCCACGCTGTGATGACATCACGGTGGGGTAGTAAAAGTTTTGACATCCCACCGCTGAGTGGCATACAAATACAAATACAGTAAAACCTCATGCATGTTAAAATCCTATGGGATCCATAGAGATACAGTAATACCTCATATAACATTAGTATCGAATAACACTAAAATCGCATAACATTAAGGTTTAACTTAATTGCATCAGATAACATTAAGATCCTATGGGATGCTTCAGATAACAACCGCTAAAGCCTGTGTGGTTACATTGTATCTCTATGGATCCCATAGGATTTTAACATGCATCAGATAACACTAAAAATCATATAACACCAAGACTTGTGGAACCAGGTTTTAGTGTTATATGAGGTTTTACTGTACATTGTAACCACACAGGCTTTAGCGGTTGTTATCTGAAGCATCCCATAGGATCTTAATGTTATCTGATGCAATTCTTCCCCCCAGATTCCTTAATGTTATGCAATTTTAGTGTTATTCGATACTAATGTTATATGAGGTATTACTTGTACCTAGCATGCTGGGGGACAAAATTGCTAATTACCTTGGGAACCGTCCAGAGAGTGCACTAGGCGCTATGGGGCAGTATATATAGGGCAGTGATTGCTGTTGCTATTGCTGTTTTTCATGAACTCCAAATCAGAAGTGGAAAGAGCATGGAAAGTCCCCCTTTGACTTGTTTGTCTCTTGGTTGCCAAAATGTCTCCGGTTGGCAATGCAGTTGTGCCTGCCTTACTCCCCCAAGACTGTAATCTCTATCCGTGTCTTTTCCTCCCTAGCCAAGCGTAGCTTGCTGGTGAAAGAACTCCAGAGCCTGCCATCCAGTCAGCGGGCTAACATGCTAAAAGCCATGCCTCTGAGTCTGGCAGAAAAGCGTAAACTCAGGTCAGTGGTTTTAAGTTGCCTCAGCTCTACCAGTTCTGGTCATTCGCTCTGGTTCCTGACCAGATAATAGACCATGTGCGAGGCAGATGGAGGCTGTGCCTGAACCAGCACAAAAGCCTCATAACTCTTTCTGAAAGAACAGCTCTACGTCGCACTTTTAAACCTTCCTGTGTCTCTTATTGTAGGCAGGATTCGAGCGGCCACTCGGGCACCTTGAGGAAACCTAAGACTACAGCTCCTTTGTCATTTTGCAGCAGGCTGAAATACCGCATCATTCTAGTAAGCTGTGAACTGCACCTGCCCTCTCTAGCTGCAGCTGCATCTTTGAAGCTAATGTAATGGGGTGGGGTTTAGAAACTTGGACCTGGTTCTAGTCTCCACTCAGCCATAAAGGTGGGCCATTGACTCTCTCTTAGCCCTGGTAATTATTAACAAAGTTGCAGTGAGAATAACAAGGGCAAGACTTATGTATGCCTTGTGTTTATTGGGGGAATAGGTAAATGTCACCCTTGCTCGCAAACCGGTCGTATCCGACTCTAGGGCTCAGTGCTTACCTCTATTTATAGCCAAAGAGCCAGCGTTGTCTGTGTCTGCAGACGTTTCCGTGGACATGTGACAGGGATGACTAAAGACCAAAGTGCACTGAACACTATTTACCTTCCCACTGAAGTGGTATCTATTTATCTACTTGCAATTTCTTGCTTTTGAACTGTTAGGCTGGCAGGATCTAGAACAGAGGCGGGAGCTCAGGCCATCATGCAGCACTCAGGTCTCGAACTGCTGACCTGCCAACCTTCAGTTCAGAGTCTTAACAACTAAGCCACGGCAGTCGCTGAGGGAATGGCAGGATATAAATGTAACTAATATAGAATTGGCATTGGAATGTGTACTGATATTCTTCTCCCAAGGCAGAAATGAGCAAGCCTCAAAGTGTTATGTCAGGAGCTTGTTCCGTAGGTCCACCAACTCCTCAGATTCTGCTTCCCTTGCAGGGGTTCCGGAATTTCTGGTACAGTTTGCTCTCCTTCCTTCACATGCTCCAGCCTTGGCATTATTCTCTGAAGCAGATAAGCGGTCGCTTTGGATCCAGCATCCTCTCCTATTTCCTGTTCCTCAAGACCTTGGTTATGTTCAACCTCTTTTTGTTCCTGATCCTGGTGGTCTTTGTGGTTGCCATGCAGGCTGCTTATCCTCCTGATCCAATCAACCGTGGAGCCTTCACAGGGCTTGAACCCTTCACTGGAGCGGTGAGCTGTCCACCAAATTAAACCAGCATTCCTTCTTAAGTCTGAGGAACTGGAAATGAGCCACAAAAGCTCCCTTTGAAATAGAAGAGTTAATCTTTAAGGTGTTACAACATTGTTTTCTAGAGTACAGTAAAACCTCAGTTTACGAATGCCTCAGTCAACGTTTGCCGCAGTTTATGACAGCAAATCCTACTAAAATGATGCCCCAGTTTACGTTGTTTTTTTCATTTTATGACCGGGAATTAGATTAACAGCGCCATTTTAAACTCTAAAATGGTGGCTCAGTGCCATTTTAGAGTCTAAAATGGCACCTGAACCCCACCGCCAGAAGTCACGATTCTTTAATTACCATTGTGGAAGCAGTGGCAGTGATGTTGTTGGTGCTTTTGCTGCTGTTTCCACGTTGTCCGCCACTTTTACCGGCAGCAGGAGAGTGTGGGGACTATGTGTGTTCTTGGACTACAGTTCCCAAAAGCCCTAGCGGGAGCAAGTGCCAACGTCCACCAGGGGGCAGCAAATTTGGCTTCAGCCTCTGCGGGCTGAAATACACGCAACATTACTGGGGTTATGTACAATTGGATTGGGAACCGCTCAGAGTCGCTTTGGTGATTGGGCGGCTAAACAAATCTAAACAGACAGACAGACAGACAGACAGACAGACAGACAGATAGATAGATAGATAGATAGATAGATAGATAGATAAAACAGATTGCAAGGCATGTTTTACTTCTGTTTTCAGTGGGAGGAACCATGTGACCAGCCCACTGTACCATGTGATTGGCCCATGGTTCAAAAAGTTTGGGTACCACTGGTGTATGGGGTATTGCATTGAGGGAACTGGAACCCACTTCTCTTTTCTCTCCCCAGGGTTACTTCACTCACACAGTGATGTATTATGGCTACTACAGTAATTTCACACTGAATGACCCTTGTGCTTCCAGCTCTAACATCACAAGCTGCAGACAGCATCGCCATGTCGAAATGCCATACAATATGCCACTGGCTTATCTGTTTGTTACTGGGGTCTCCTTCTTTGTGATGTGCATTCTATTGGTTTACAGGTGAGGTGCACCCTCTATTCATTTTGCATGGAAAATCTGGCATTTTCTTCACTTCTTCTCAGCCAGACTAGGACAAGCCCCTTAGTTTTTCATATTGATCTTCAGCATTACTTGCATTTGGAAATAAATCTCTGACCACACCGGATTTTTGATACCTTCCTGAAATTAACAACAATAGCTCCACAAACAGTTCCCTTTCTTCTCTCAGCATTTGATTTCTTTTTCTAGCTTGCCATCTGTTTATATTTATTGGAAATATGTTTTATGAAACTCACCTTGCTTATTTGCTTCGGAGGAGACAAGTGCAGGATTGTGCTGCAAATATTTTATTGTTTTTGATATTACAAACTACATTATTCTGAAAGCCTGTTGGTCTTTAAATCTGGCTTTGAAATTGGTTTTTAAAATTATCTTTTGCCCTCTTAAAAATAATGTTCACATCCTTTTTTATTGGCTGAAATCTTGTTGCTTAGTGTAGTAAATCACATTAGAGTAGGCCCATTGAATTGAATCAGAGGGGATTTGATAAATCAGAGCCTCTAACTTCCATTGTTTTAAATGGGCCTGCTTTAGTTGTGAGGTACTACATCAAGAATTTGATTTTAGCCACTGTATACAATGATTTAAAAGGTGGCGGGTAGGGACAGGAAAGCAGTAAACAAACACTAGAAATAACTAAGTAGATTTACTGTAATTTCTATAACACAGCAAAAATTGAGAACAGTTCATTATGTACTATTCAAACTTAAGACATAAAAATGTGATACAGTTTTAAACAGAAATGTGCTTTGAACATTTTATGATAGTTCTTATAATTTTTGGAGTTTGGAAATCTGCTCCACTTTTCACGGGAGAGGAGCCCCCATCTTTGCGCATAACCTGTTTGATTCTCTCGCTTTGATTGCAAAGTAAAGAGTTGTAATTCAGATCGTATTTTCTCATTAAGCTCCATATTAAAAACAGAGAATTAGTTCTTAGAGAACGTTAATGCCTTATGAATTATACCTTTCTTGACGTCTATCTTCTCTGGCCCACTGTTGTTCCCTAGCTAATTTGCTAAGTACTCTCCTCCAGCGTCTGCTGCTTAGTCACCCCATCCCTCCTATTCCTAACTTGCTTGCTATGTACCACCACACCCATCAGCATCCACTGTCTTCTCTGTACTCACTTCCACCTTACCCTTGCCATCAGCTTGGTGGCATAATGGACCAGTGTGTGACATCTGTCACAGTGATTGTGAAAAAGACTTTTTTTTTGCACACTGCAGGAATGGTAGGGGCGGAAATGTTAGCCACTGTTAGCCACTTTAGATCCCAGGTCCCTGAAATGTTTTCATCTTATTAGTTACTTCATAACTGAGAGAACTTCACTGAGTTGGTAGATTGAAATATGCAAAGTGTACTAGAAGTTGCAGCCCTATGGCATGCCTGCTCGGCTTGCTTTACATAGTCACTGTAGGAATAATTACAGGAATTAATAATAATAATTTATAATAATGCAGGAATAATTACACAGCAGAAGGATAATGGAGGATCTTGTTTGAATTGTTTTTAACATGTTTCTAACAAACGTTATCGTGATCTGTCCACCCCCTTCCCCCCTTCTTCCTCACAGTATGTCACACTCCTTTGGGGAGAGCTACCGTGTGGGGAGCACGTCTGGCGAGCTAGCCATTAAAGTCTTCTGTGCCTGGGACTACAAAGTGATTCAGAAGCGCTCCGTCCGACTTCAGAGCGAGAACATCTGCACTCACCTGAAGGCAAGTGCTGGGCAGGGCAATTCTGGCTGTAGGAAATTTATATTTATTTATTTATTTATACCTCACACTTGCTAACCCGCCCCAATCGGGCAAGCCCGACTCTGGGCGGCTTACAGCCCAAATTAAAACACATCAATAAAAAGTTAAAAGTTTATGAACTAAAACAGCTAGACATGACACTGTTCTCCTTGAGAAGCCAGAATACCGGGGGCACTGCAGGTCAAACGTCAGCCATCTTGCTCTGCTTCACTGCAGCTGAAAACAGAAATTCTGTCAGCACATTCAACAGCATTCTCTGCCAGTGTCTCTGATACTGCTCCAAACCGTGTGGATGTCAGATCCTTCCTCTGGATCTGAAGTCTATCCAATCATTCCTCTCACCAAAGTTTGGGCCACCTTCATTCACATCGATCCTCTTGCCTAGCCCCAAGGTGCAGCTTGGTGACAATGCTCTGCCTTGGTTCCTTAGGAAGGTTTGGTATAGACCAGGGGTGCCCAAACTATGGCCTGTGGGCCAGATCCGGCCCCCGACACCAATTCAATGTGCAGATGTGTTTTACTTCCGCTTCTGAGAGCGATGAGGGCAGTGTGGGCTGGATGAATTGGTGTTGGGGGCCGGATCTGACCCATTGGCCATAATTTGGGCAACCCTGGTTTAAGCAGAGAAAATGGCAGCTTAAAATCTATCTCATCCTGTTGCAAAACAGATTGCAAGGCACATTTTATTTCCACTTCTGGTGGGAGGAACCACGCAACCAGCCTGCTGAACCAGGTGCCCGGCCCACGGCCCAAGAAGTTTGGGCACCCTTGGTGTAGGTTATCTTCTCACGTATCAGCCTGATATTTGAGTGTTCTTGTTTTTGCTTTCTCAGGAGTGTCTGGCTGAGCGGTGGTCTAGGTCACACCCACTGAGCCTATGCAGGAGACTGCAGAGGTTGGCCGTGCTACTGATGGCCTGGTCTCTGGTCCTGGGCACTGTCCTGGCCTGTGTCATTGGTGTGTACCACTTCTCTGAGTACATCCATCAGGTGAGTGGGCTCCAAGAATCCTATTCAGGGGCCCATTTTCTGCTTAGGCAGCAGTCATGGTTTCTGGCTTGCTCTATGCCTCTCTAGGGCTCATATGGTAGCAGACCAAGGCCTGGGTACTGTATGCAGATGTTATCTTTGTGGACTACAGTTCTGAAAATCCCTCAGTGGCTCAGAGATTCTGAGAATTAATAGTCCAATATTGTGATTTTTTAATGTTTGGGGTACTGATACTGATGATTTATGATGTTTATGTGTTGTATTATGAATTTGTAACTTTATATGTGTTTGTGAACCGCCCTGAGTTGGGCGGTATAGAAATAATAATATAATGGTGATGGTGATAATGATGATGATGATAATAATAATAATCATCATCATCATCTCAAAATTGTGGGTGCACAGGTCATATGAACACTGTCTGTTTCTGTAAGAGTTATTTTGGAAGGGTTTGTTTACAATTCACCCATTTATGTACAAGGATGCCATTTCCCCCAGGTTCTCCCAAAGAAAAATCTCATTTCCATTGGAACTTGAGAGCTTGAGTGAAGAAGAGGCTGCTTTCCTCTGTGTTGCAGTTAGATATTTTTTTTTAGTGACCATCTCTGGTTTCTGCCATGAACAGACACAACTTCTTATAAATGACCTTAAATAGCTTATTATAGTATGAAGTATGTGATAGCAAATGTGAGCAAATAAATAAATAAATAAAATAATAAATGGAGTACAATTGAGAGCTAGAGCAGGGTTGGCCAACCTTTTTACGTCGTGGGCCTGACCATGTCCCCGGATAGCGGAGTGAACTGGACCACATTTCCTGTAAGCAGAAGTAGGTGCATTTATGGCTGTCATAAATATACCCACTTCTGCACCCGCCCATACAGGGTGTGTATGGGCGGGTGCAATTTACAGCTAACATAAACGCTTCCACTTCCAAATGTGTCAGAGGTGGTGACAGGCCGGATGGAATGGCGTTGTGGGCAGGGACAGGCCCACAGGCCGTAGGTTGAGAACCCCTGGCCTAGGGCCTTTAAGTACATCTGGCCACCTTAATAATAGCAACAACAACATGGACCCTTCTTCTTAGCCTCATTCCTTCCTATGAACATGAACTTGTCATCCCTCACTGCAGTGCTGATCTTCACCACTTCCTGGTTGTTTCCTATTATGACTGCTGCAAAGTCAGTGACTATTTACACCACGGGAGAATATTTGAATATTGAACAATTCTGTTCAATTGTCTGTAACTAAGTTTGGTTTTAAATACAGGAAAATTAGCATATGTTGGTGGTTGCTGAGAATTACTAGTTGCATTCTTTTATTTTAAGGTCAGGAACTGATCGTTTTTCTCCTTCTTCCCTAGGTGCACGAGGAGAAGTCGGGCAGCCCTGCTGGGAAGGAAGCCCTGCTCTTGGCTCTGCCCCTGCTGGTATCTCTGATTAACTTGCTCATGCCCTACCTGTACAACCTCTTGGCTGCTTGGGAGAAGCAAGACTCTCCAGTCCTAGAAGTCTATGTTGCCATCTGCAGGTAACTCAGAGTATGGGCAGGTAACATGGAGGAGAGCGGAGATAATGGGCAAATGCTAATGCTTCTCCACTTTGCAAGGTTTTATGTTGGAAATGGGCACCTTTTGCAGGTCCACAGGGCAGTTTACTGACTGAGAATTCTCCAGGACATCTGTAAGATGAAGGTCGTCCTTGCTCAAAAGCCAGTTGTATATGACTCTAGGGTTCTGTGCTCATCTCTGTTTATAGCCAAAGAGCCAGCATTGTCCGTGTCTGCAGATGTTTCCATGGACATGTGGCAGGCATGACTAGACACCGGGAGTGCATAGAATTGTGATTACCTTCCCACCGAAGTGGTATCTATTTATCTACTTGCAAGTTCTTGCTTTCAAATTGCTAGGTTGGCAGGAGCTGGGACAGATGACAGAAGCTCACTGCGTCATGCAGCACTCATGCTGACCTTCCAGTCGTCAAGTTTGGTGTCTTAACCACTAAGCCACTGCAGTACAGACTTTTTAAAAATGGAATCACTGAAACCAGGAGTGGCTAGAAATCACCTTTTGGTCCTGAACAATTGGTGTTTGAGAGTATTAAATGTTGCAAGAAGAAGTCCTGTGGCCTACTTGAAAGGCAAATCATTTCCCTTCAGAGTATCCAGGAGTTGCACCATGTTTTCTGGCAGGGGAGGGGGCTGCATAGTCTTAGGTGCATCAGGAAAAATGCAGGATATCATCAGAACCTGAAATCAATAAGATGACTTGCAAAACTGATCTTTATATTTTTTCACTGTTTGTGACAGGGTGCATAGAAAGAGCCTCCTTGATGATTGTGGTATTTTTTTAACCACAATCAGGCATAACCTGGGCAATGACAACCTTGTGTTGTCAGCTAATCTTTCTCACACTGGGTCAGGAGAAAGGAACTGCAGAATGAACTCGCCAAAAGGTGCCTTCGTTTTGGCAGTTTCATATCTGGCCTAGACAAGGAAGAAGAAGGCTGTTTGTGACACAGAGAGACATCCTAGTTCTTTAAATCACTTTCTTGGTCTCTATAAGTTAGTTCTGACCTGCTGACACATAACAACATAGCCAAGAGGATTTGTCCTGCACCTAATAATGAGAGAGAGCTGGTCAAGGATGCTGGTCCCCTTGATCTGGAAGCCAGTTCCCTCGCATGTAATTCTTGTTTCCTCTCCAGAAACCTAATTCTGAAGATGGTTATTTTAGGCCTGCTGTGTTACCACTGGCTGAGTCAGAAAGCAACTTCTTCAAAGATTCAGGTCAGTGTGAACGTGTGATGAGGACTAAGGCTGATGCTGCCTGGCATAAGACCTGCAGCCATGTCTGGCCCCTTGTGACTTCATCCCATTGAACAATCAGCCAAAGAGCACACACAACAAGTGACTTTCATTACTTAGAACAAAAGGGCCTTTCTTCTTTGATTTATTAGCGTGGGCTCACCATGTAGCTTCCCCCAGGATTGGTCATTGTGGCTGCCAGTTGTGAAAAGGGAAGAGGGGCTTTTGAGAATGAGCACAGCCTTTCCTGTTGCTCAAGATGATCTCCTTGACCTTGTTCTTGCAAAAGACGGGGCTCTGAAGTCACACCATTGCACCAGAAGTGCTCATTGAAACAGCATTGATCTGTCCGTAGGACAAGATAAACACTGCTAGTTCCTTAAGCCAAAGCAAAAGCTGTCCCTCTCCACAAGGGAATGAGTAGTTTGCATAATGGCCATGCGTTCTTGAAGGCTAGAAACTGCTTAGCATGAGGAGGTGGATGTGCTAGGAGAATTCATCTGAGGAGGGCAGTTAGGATGCCCATTTTCATTCATAAAACAGAAATAGGCAGCTGATGTTCCAGGAGTGTCATATGGCCAATCTCCACCTGCTTATAAAGCAATTCTGCCACTTTCTTTCTGATCCAGTCTCCCAGCAAAGGGCTCTTTAACCCACCTCTTTCTCATAGGAGTCACAATGAAGATTCTGGTCGAGTTCTGCCCTTGTACATTTTATATTTAATTTAATTATGTATACCTTGCCCTTTTGATGCAAGCAGCACTCAGGGTGGCTTACAGTATATAAAACATACAGTGCACTCATCCATATATAACCCACCAGATCACCTCTGCATGTAAGCCAAGAAGGCCCAGGCAAGTGAAGAATTGTCAGTTTAGGGGCGATGTCTGCAGAGCTGGTTCATCCCCAGGAAACGGAAGTGCAACGAGCCCTTTAGCATGTGTCTCCTTTCATGGGACACAGTAAAGAGAGCCAACTCTCCAGCCCTGGCTGAATTCAAAACATGAGCCCTATCCCAAATGAGTTGTGAATGGCTGCTAAGCACACAATTTGCAGTGGCTGGTTGTCATAGCGGTGACTCAAAGGAAGAAGAGAAGGTTAAGCAGCACATATCATTGGGGGTTTATGTAATTATTCCTATTTATGTCCACATCCTGCCTTTCCTCCCGCGAAGCCATTGTTTTCCTCCCTATTTTCCTCTTACAACAGGCCTGTGAGGTAGGTCAGCCTGAAAGAGAGAGAATGACTGGCCACATATATCATCAGATGCCTTTCTGTTAGGAGTGATGTTCATGACTCAGTGGGGGACTTGAACCATCATCTCTTCAGTCCCTGTGTGATGCTCATCACCATTACCTGTTGCTTGCTGTCTGTTTCTTTGTGGGCCAGGAATCGGGGTGGGAGCTGGGGCAGGCCAAGGGCAGAAAAGTGTCTTTTTGTTCTTCCTCTCTGATGCCCTCCCTGGGCCTGATCTTTCCACAGTGCTGGGAGACGTTTGTAGGGCAGGAGCTGTACCGCTTGGTGGTAATGGACTTCATCTTCACCCTCCTGGACACATTCTTTGGAGAGCTGATGTGGAGGTGAGATACAAGCAGCCCCCTCTCCTCTCCCCTCAAACCATCACTTCCTCTAGCCTAGTATTTCCCAACTATTGTTTTTTGGGCCTCAATTCCCAGAAGCCTAAGTCAATTCCCCAAAGCACTGATCAGCCAATGAGGCTTCTGGGAAATTGAAGTCCCCCTGTGGGGTGTGGGATCCCTGTTGAGAACCCCTGGTCTAGTTTGTCTGGGGGAACACCACCCCACCTGGCAACAGCCATCCTCATTGTCCTTTGTTGCAGATAGCAATACCCGCCCCACTTAATATCCTTCCACTGAAGAACTTGAGGGATTGATAAAAGCAAGGTAGAGATTTTTGTACCCCTTTGATGCCTATTAATAGATGGAAAGAATGAAACATTCTTTTGTAGACACTTATGGGGGATCTCGGAGACTCCTGTAGAGGGATGGGAGATTTGCCATAGATTTTAGCGGGAATGCGAACTCCACCCTTACGCCATAATCATCCTCTTCTTTTTGTGTTGAATCCAATTTTGAATATTGGTAATCCTCAAGGCGATCGGCCACAAAGATTGTCTTGGGAACAATATAATGCAGTGACCTTCCATTTGCCTTCTACATCGCAGCGTGACACCTATAGTACCACTGATCTAGTTCCGCAAATCTCTTTCTGGTCCTGAGCCCTTTTGGCACACAAAGTCCTTACCAGCTCCAAGCCAGCATGGATGAAACTGCTGCCCTCCATCAAGATGGATTCAAATGAGATTTAATCCACTTGGAGACCATCACCCTTCCCTGTGGACTTCGGCACCCAAGGCCTCTACTTCTCAGGGTTGTCAATGCCTGACAGTCGGCATTGAGTTGCTGGCAATATGGTCTATTGGATAGCATGGCCAGACCTGTGCCACAATTCTAAGTGTAATTCCAGAAGTTCTAGATAAATGGATACCCATGGAAGTTGCTTGGTTAGAAAATGGGCCAGACTGTTCCTACCCTTTTCTCTCTCTCTCCTCCCCCCTTGCAAATCAGTATGCTGCTATGCAAACTTGGTAGGACTTTGGAGGTGTGATAAGCATCTGTTTCTTGCTGCTTGGCCAACAGCCCATGTAGGAATAAAATGAAAATAATGGGGAAAGAAAGACCCCTGGGGGAGAAAGATCTCTATCCTTGTTTCTAACTTCTTTGTCACCGAGTGCTTATAAACTAATTTTAGCAGCCTGGTTAAAATTTGATGGCAGTCCTACTTCACAGCTCAGTCTTACCTCCCTCTTTTCTGTCCTACTCAGGGTGATTTTAGAGAAGAAGCTGCAGAGAAAACGGAGACCTGAGTTTGACATTGCCAGAAATGTCCTGGAACTTATTTATGGCCAAACTCTGACCTGGTGAGAGATTATCCTTCATCTCCTCTGCTGGTTCATGACTACCTTTCTCTCTTGGCTATTTATCCTGTAGCAGTTTGCTCAAGTATCCTTGAGTTGAATGATTTTAGAATATTTTTATTTGCCAAGGCACAGGGGCTTAAGCAGTCTAACTAGGTAGAGTTGCTCATCTTTTGTCAATGATGTTAGGCCGAGACTAAAACTTACCAAAGCATCCTCTGTCAGATCCCTTGGACCAGGTGAAAGTAGAGGGCACACATCATGGTCCACCTAGCCAGTGGGTGAGACGATATCCAAATAGCTTTAAAAAAACATGCAAATGGACTTGATTTCTGTTGTGATCCAGCCCTCCTCTGACTCCGAAGAGGATCTGGATTAGGGGGCAATCCCTATGCCCAGCCCAATTCTGCCTGCATCCGAGCCCGAGGATGCCCTGAGCCAGGGATCTCAGCCTGCACCTGGCCCAAGTCTGTTTTCTCCGGCAGCTGGCCTGTTAGATCAGGAGTCTGGCTCTGACAGTGATCAGCCCTCAGTCAGGGAGAGGTCCAGGAAACAGCTACACCTGAGACGCAGGCAGGCTAGAGCGAAGCACCAAATAAGGCTCCCAGCTGATACCGATTAGCTGGGAAGCTTATAAGCAAGCTTCTTGCAGCCTGCCAGAATCAGTACAGGTATTGTGTGAAAACTGACATCCTGCTTGACTTCAGACTGTCGAGACCCCTCCAAGGGCATTTGTTAAACAAAATGGCCATCCAGTTTGAAGCTGTTGGGACAAAATGGCCACCCCATTGTTCAGGCAGGACAAAACCACCATCCAGCCCTCGAAGCTGACTGGGAGAACGTGACCTGGCCCTCAGCTTGAAAAGGTTGGGAACCCCTGGTTTATACTGAGATTCCCACTGTTGAGCTCAGAATGCTGGATTAGACAAGACTTGATTTTTATTTACTGGTATTTATTGCATTTATATCCCACCCATCTGGGATATTCTTCCACTCTGGGTGGCTTACAACATATTAACAAAACCTTAACCATAAGAGGTTAAACATAAGAAATAAATTGATTTTACATAGAACTTCTAGCTCTACTGTAATATGACCAGTGTTTTTTTCCTGTATGCATCTCCTGGAATTTTTCCAGCTCATGAGAAGAAAATGAACAGTCAGAGCTGTGCATTGACAGAGTGTAGCACAGATGTAGAATCTGGTAGAGTTCCAACTCTAGCTGATGTTGGTTTGTTGCCTTTTTTAAAGCAGGTTTTTGCTCCTTTAATAGAATAAGAATAAAGTCTGAAAATATTTGGTCAGAGTCAAATGGAAGCTCAAAATAGAGGACCTGATAAGTGAAAAGCAACATCCAGAGATCCTTCCTCAGACTGATGTGTGGTTCATAGGCTGCAGGAGGGTCAGTTAAGCAGTCCTAACAATATCTCCTCCTTCTTTTCCAGGCTAGGGGTCTTCTTCGCCCCACTCCTCCCCGTTGTCCAAACCCTCAAGTTGCTGCTTCTCTTCTATATTAAGAAGGTAATTCAGCTGCTTGTCTTTAATTTTAACGCAATTTCCGCTGCAATGAGGCAGCCCATGTTTGCAACGGGAACAATTCTTGAAAGGGCTTTAGTGATAGGGAACCAAGAAGTAGGTCTGGGGCTGGAGGAACACCTTCGGTTTTGTGTACGAAAGGCAACCAGAGGCAGAGGGAACGGTCTTGATGGAGAACCTTGCTGTCTGTGCTCTTACCATTGAGGAGAAGCTGTGGGTGGAGTGTGTTTCTGATCAACATGTATACTAAAAATGAAAGAGCCGAGAGGGTGATGATTTGCTCTGCTGATGCTTTTCCCCACTCAAAACTACCCATGGGGCTTTGCCTGCTGCAATGTTCTTGTGGTCTGTTGTCCAATATGAGCGGCAGTGGTGTAAGGCATTGCTATGGCCAGTCTTCCTCTTTACCCAGCAAAGTTTCATTCAGAAACAAGCTCATTTCAACATCTCCCTTCTTCCCACACAGACCAGCTTGATGAGAAATTGCCAATCTCCTAGCAAACCTTGGCGTGCTTCTCACATGAGCACCATCTTCATCACCTTACTATGCTTCCCTTCATTCCTGGGTGCCTCTGTATTTCTCTCCTACACCATCTGGGCGTGAGTAGATCTTCTTTCCAAATGTCACCTAACATAGTTGCATTCCAGATGTATTGGTTATAGATCTAGCAAATTAGCCATCACTGGATCCATCTTTTACCAAAGCTCTGTAACTCCAGTCTCGCACTGTGTCTGATACAGTAGCATTTGGACCATTCATCTCATTTTGAGTGCTGCCAGGAGCCATGTTAAGCATCATGGCTCTGTTGTCATTAAGTGTGCCAAACTGGGACCTAAGGAACACATGCATGTAAGAAGCTGGATTCTGTCTCCTACCCACTTTTTCTGTTTTTGTTATCTTCAACAGTCAGCTTTGATGGCTACTGAGTGTACTTAGCCCTCACTAGGTTGTGTTTTTTGTGGTGGTGGTAGGATCCCCTTAGTCTTCTGATCCCATCCTCTTATGGATGGGCGAATTTGATTTTGGTTCTAGAATAGCGTTTACTCTCCAGCATGGGAGTTTGATTGGGTGTTTTGTAGTGTAGGAGACTGTGTTGGCTTAGTGGTTAAGACGCTGAACTTGATGACTGGAAGGTCGGCAGCTCAGCAGTTCAAGGCCCGAGTGCTGCATGACAGAGTGAGCTCCTGTCTCTGTCCCAGCTCGAAAGCAAGAAATTGCAAATACAGTAATACCTCAGATAACGCTAAGACTTGGTTCCACAAGTCTTGGTGTTATCCGATTTTTAGTGTTATCCGATGCATGTTAAAATCCTATGGGGTGGATCGGATGACGTTCAAGCTCCATAGAGATACATTGTAACCGCACAGGCTTTAGCGGTTGTTATCCGATCCATCCCATAGGACCTTAACGTTATTCAATCCAATTCTCCTCCCCAGATTACTTAAAGTTATGCGATTTTAGTGTTATCCGAGGTAAACGTTATCCGAGGTACAGTATTACTGTAGATAAATAGGTAAGCAAGCTAACAATGTTCCATGCACTCTGGTGTCTAGTAATGCCTGCCATGCAGTGATGGGATGTAACAGGTTCTCACCAGTTCTCCAGAACCGGTAGTAACTTTTCCCAGTGTCCTGGAGAACCGGTTGCAACTTTTGGGGGGGGGGGGAACCACCTTCTGGGCTTACTTTTTCACTGGTTCCTCCACTGGACATGCATGCCAAGCACTTGGTGTGCATGCACACCTATAGTGCTTGGCGCGTATGCACGGCCTCCTTGCTGTCCTCCCAAGCGGGGAGGAGGAAGAGAAGCTGCTAACCTGAAGCTCCCTATAGCCTGCTCCCCTAGATATCCTAGAGAACTGGTTAGGCAAAGACGTAGTACCTAACTTCTTTAACTGCTGAAAAGTTGCAAAGTGCCAAAATGAAGCCATCTTGTGGTGAGTTCCTTCTGTAGTTCCTTCCATCTGACCTAGTGTGAGAAAGATTAGCCAGAATAAGCTTTAAGCTCTGGTTTAAAAGCTCTGGTTGATTTGTGTTGTGGGTGGGTGGGTGTTTGGGTGGGTGGGTGTATTTTAATGTATTTTATTTATTTATTTACTTTATTTACAGGTTTGTGTTGTGGGTAGGTGGGTTGAGGTGTGTGTGTGTGTGCGTGCTTATTTTTATTTTATTTTTTATTATTTTTTAATTTGTTTTCTTTGGCCCCGCCCACAACATCATGATGTCATGACATTGGCTCCGCCCATGATGTTAGCTCCACCCACACTGTGATGATGTCATGGTGGGGTAGTAAAATTTTTGACATCCCACCACTGCTGCCATGTGTCCATGGAAACCTGCAGACACAAACAGCGCTAGCTCTTTGGCTATAAACAGAGATGAGCACTGTATCCTAGAGTCGGATAGGACTGCCTTTCAAGTAAGGGCAAAATTTATCTTTATAATGTAAACTGCTTTACAAACTAATTTAGAAAAGTAGTACAGTAATACCTCGGATAAAGTTTACCTGGGATAACGCTAAAATCGCATAACGTTAAGTAATCTGGGGAGGAGAATTGGATCAAATAATGTTAAGGTCCTGTGGGATGGATCGGATAACAACCGCTAAAGCCTGTGCGGTTACAATGTATCTCTATGGAGTTTTAACGTTATCTGATCCATCCCATAGGATTTTAACATGGATCAGATAACACTAAAAATCAGATAACACCAAAACTTGTGGAACCAAGTCTTAGTGTTATCCGAGGTATTACTGTATGTGTAAATAACATAAAATAAATAATCAGATGTGTAACCTTTGTATGCCAAGCATAATAACACTCTCTTTTGACTGGTTCTTTGGTATTGGGATGTTCTTTGCCCCTTCAGTGTGAGACCCTCAGAAATATGTGGGCCTTTTAGAACCCGTGATACCATCTATGATTCTGGAAAGATGTGGATACTTGAACTGGAGCAATCAAGCCCAAATATCACCTGGTTTACCTGGATCCACCAGCATCTGATTCAGAATACCGTCTTCCTGTTTCTTGTCTCTGGAATTTTGCTGTAAGTCGAAAATACTCAGTTATTAGTTTAAATGTAAACACTAGTACCATCCTCTGCACAACACAGCACATCTGAGTATGGTTTGAAAAATCACATTGTTTACGAGGTAAAGAATATACAGTACCTGTAGGTCATTTAATAGTCACAAAGGTTATTTGTTCATGGCTCATATCGCAGTACAAGCAGATACACAAAGCTGATCTGTTTAATAAAAATGGCGAATGGCCTCTGTTGTGAGGCACTTCCTCTATAAAGCTGGAGTCGCTCAGAAGATGGTTCTAATGTGACTTGTTGAAACAAGTGTTCAATTTGTTCTGTGGTCTGACCAGTACCACAGAACACTTTAGAATGTACAAACTTTCCCTTCATTTGCCTTGAACATTCCCAAATCAATATTTTTACTGATACAGGAAGTGTTAAAGATAAATAAATGGTCAATTTGTATATTATAAATTACTCTGTGGTACTCAGGGTACCATAGCCTGGGTCCTGCAGAAGATAGAGGGGGGTTGTTGTCAGTTTCCTGGACTGAGTGTATGCTCAGTGAACTCCTCATTCTGCCATCCTGCATCTACCTTCCTGAGTCCCTGTGATGTGCTGGGCTTAGGTTGGTAAGTAGAAGGCTCTAGTGAGGAACCAAGTAGACCTCACAAGCCTGAAATCTGCCCAGTTCTGGCACAAGCTGTTTCAAAAACTCATATTTGTCACTACACAAAGTAATTGCAATGTAACCATGCAGATATTGTAACGTGAGGTGCTCCTTGTCCAGGTAAATATTCTCAACTTCTTCTTTTATGTCCAGGTCAGACTTTAAACTGCCAAAACGAGGCCACCTTTTGGCACATTCATTGCCCAGGGCATACCTGATTGTGGCTCAAAAATGCCACAATCTTCAAGGAGGCTCTTTCTGTTTACGCACTCCAATATTCTTAACTGGTAGCACTTCATGCTGAGCATAGCAGCTGAGGCACCAGGATCCTCACAGGAAGCAAATGTTTTAGGTGTGGCACTAAACAACATGGTGTCCTTGTAGCCAAGGGACTGCTGTCTTCCCTTGCCTCTCTATGACAATATAGCTTGAAGATCTCCTGTTGGAAATCCATGCAACATCTTTGGCATATACACTGAGCATGTGTGGTTCAGCCGCTCAGCATGATGGTTAATCTTGCCTTCCCTTGTGGTTCTCAGAGCTGTGATCTACCTCAACATCCAAGTGGTGAATGGGCAGCGGAAAATCATCAACCTACTAAAGGAGCAGATTGCCAACGTAAGTGCTGGGGGGGGGGGGATACATGCCTCTGTGTACTGTCTTGCAGGGGGCTATGAGGCGGAAATTGTCCATCTTCCTACACTGGCCAGATAGTGATGTTCTTGGCAGCAGCAGATTGCTGCTAACTTTTGGGTCATCTGGATTAGACCCATGATGGCGAACCTTAGCACTCTAGGTGTTCTTGGACTGCAATTCCCAGAAGCCCAAGTCAACACTCCTACTTCTGGAAATTGAAGTTCAAGAACACCTGGAATGCCAAGGTTTGCCATCATTGGCGTAGCCCCTACTGTCAGCGACTCAGTGCCAAGTTTCAGGCAGCTGTTAACTAACCTGAAAACCCTGAGGACTAACAGTCTTGGGTGCCGAAGTCCACAGGGAACCGTGATGGTCCCCAAGTGGATTAAATCCTACTTGAATCCATCTTAATGGAGGGCAGCAGCGTCATCAATACTGGCCTGGGGCTGAAGAGGACTTTGTGTGCCAAAAGGGCTCAGGACCCGAAAGTGACTGGATTAATGGTATGGGTGTCATGCTGCAATATGTCTGATCGCCATGAGAATTGCCACTACAGTATTTGGATTCAGATATGGCAGAAGAAGGGTCTTGTACACAATGAAACATAGCTATGTGCAAACCAAAACTGAAACAGAAGCTCTTATTAGTGTAGAGGGGTGGTATCATTCCTGCTGCACCATTGGGAGCTGTGCAACTGGATTTAGGCCAATGTTTAAAAATTGATGCCAATGGCGAGACGCCAGAATGAAAGCCAAAAGGGGCTGTGTCTGGTTTCTTCATTTCCCTGAGGAAATGGCAAGCAGTCCCTTCTGCACTGAAATGAAATGCACTGGGCGTGAGAACAGCCCTATAAGTGAAGCACATTAAATGGCTCATTTTCCACTGATAGATATTGTGTGGGAGGAGATTTGCACTTGAAATGTCTGTTTTAGTTTGCAGATGCAGTGTACCCTCACATGTTGGATTTTCATATGAACAGTCCTCCTTTCTCTCCCAGCTGTGATGTCAAGGAAGCTCCTTGCTAGTAAAAAAAACCCGGGCCCCATTGTTGGCTGTTTTTAAGAAAAATCTTAAAACTATTCTTTAAAGAGGCTTTTAAAAACGTTCTCCCTTTAGCCAATGTATAATTGGACTATTCCACCCTTGATACCATCCATTGTTACTTTGGGTATATTTCTGACTTCAGTTATTGTACACCACCCAGAGTGGGAAAATATCCCAAATAGGCAGTATAGAAATTTAATTAATAATTAAAACTACTTCTAGTGGATCTTGGGCAGCAACAGCAAAAGCAGGTGGTTACAGAGAGATTAATTTTAATCTTTTAATCTATCCATACCATCACCTTGTTCTTTCAAAAGAATCCTTTCCCCCCAGTGTTCATCTTAAATCTTTTTGATGTTCCAGGAAGGGGAAGATAAGATGTTTCTCATTCAGAAGCTTCATTCGATATACAGGAAATGAGAGCCTGGCAGCTAAAGAGAGGTAAGGCCTTGGAGCTATACGTTGAAGGCTTCCGTAGCACGGACAGGGCACCGCAGCTCCAAGAGGTGAGGTGGAATGCCTGCCAGAGTTTGGCATCACTGCCTTAGGACTTCACACAGAGCCCATACAGCCTCCGACGTCCTACCTGGGACATCAACCTGTAGCAGCCGAAGTACGGTAACCCTTGCTTATGGAGGTCTGTTCCATAGGCTTTTACGCAAATTGGTTTTTTATGTAACTTGAAGCAAACCCATAGGAAAAATGAATTCTTTACATAACTTAAAGCAAACCCATAGGAAATTACGTTACATAAATCAGGACGTGGTTTTAGTGCAAAACCAGGGGTGTAGCTACCGCCGTATCTGCCGTATCAATTATACGGGGGACCCAGGCCATGGGGGCCCCCAACGTGCGTAAGCAAAAATTAATAAAAACTTCCCAAATTTTAATTATGATGAATAATTATTTCTTTTAATTTTATGCAAAAAAAATTTCTTTTGTGAGAAATCTTTACCCTTCCTAAGGGCCCCCAAACAAATTTTTATACGGGGCCCCGCCAAGGCACGCTACGCTTCTGTGCAAAACCATTATGTAAGTTGGATTTTCTGTAATTTGGGGTTTTACTGTACCTGTAAAGCAGGGAGGAGGTTCTCAGTAATGGAGAGGCTCTACCTCCCTGGTTCTCTGAAAATGCCCAGTTGAAAAGCCAGTGGAGGATCATGATGGCTTCAAAGGTACAGAGATTTCCATAGTAGTACAGTAATACCTCGGATAACGTTTACCTCGGATAACGCTAAAATTGCATAACGTCAAGTAATCTGGGGAGGAGAATTGGATCGAATAACATTAAGGTCCTATGGGATGGATCGGATAACAACCACTAAAGCCTGTGCGGTTACAATGTATCTCTATGGAGCTTTAACGTTATCCGATCCATCCCATAGGATTTTAACATGGATCAGATAACACTAAAAATCGGATAACACCAAGACTTGTGGAACCAAGTTTTAGCGTTATCCGAGGTTTTACTGTACATGGCTTTTGCCTGATGTGTGTGCATGTGTATGTGTGTGCAACACGCTCCCACTCAGGCACATGCATAGGAAGAAAAACTATTCTGTTTCTTTTGGAAAAGTTATTTTGCTAGAACAGAGGTGGGCAACCTTTGGTCGACCAGATCTTTGGGACGTCAAATCCCAGAAGCCCCCTCTAGCGATGCAAGTGCTAAGGAGTTGTGGGAGCTGTAGTCCAAAACATTTTGAAGGCTGAAGGTTGCCCATCCCTGTGCCAGAAAACTAACTTGATGCAATCTGCGTGACTGAAGAAAGTGCAGTGTAAGCTACAGAATTGGGATGTGGGAAAGATATTGAGCTCACCGGGCCAGTTCTTTTCTCCAAGCATTTTATTTTCCCTTTCAGTGATTCTGATGTTGGATGCAGCTTTTACCGGGGGGGGGGGGGGGCACTTTGCAGGGAACGAAAGAGCAGGCATTCAGCATCTCTGCGCCACTCAAGCTTTTTCTTAAACCATCACTAGCCTGCTAAAAAGGCATTTAGTGTAAACCACATGGTGACGCCAGGCTGTGACACTATTCATCTTGTCCATTTTATTTATTTATTTATTTATTTGAATGTATATACCACCCTCTTCGCTGGGGAGACCCGGGGCGGTTTACAACATCATAAAAACCAAAGCCATTGCCCAGAACTTCAAATTTACAGTTATAAAAAATTTAAAATTTTAAAAGGTACAATAATTAATCAAAAATTAAAAGCTAAATCTTAAAGCTTAAAAGACTGAAGGAGAGATGGAGCTCAAACTAACCAGTGAGCTGGGGTCATTGTATCGTCAGGACCCGATACCTGTCCTGTCAGCCATGTTTTTAAGATCTTCCTAAAGGGCAGCAACCCGCTCTGGAGTCGTAACTCAATTGGCAGAAGGTTCCATAGGCCCAGAGTGGACACAGAGAGGGCCCTCTTTCTGGTGCCAGAGAGATGTGCCTCTCTGGCAGATGGAACAACTAGAGAGCCTCTCCAGTCCGCTCTGGTGGGACAGACAGATGTCCTTGGGGTGATGCGGTCTCTTAAGTATCCTGGCCCACTACCATGTAGGGTTTTAAAGGAAATTACCAGGACCTTGAATTGCACCCGGAGGCACACTGGCAACCAGTGTAGCTCGCAAAGCAGTGGCAAGGCATATGCAAACCGCCCACATCCCATCACTACCTGGGCAGCCGCATTCTGGACCAGCTGCAGCCTCCAAATGGTCACCAAGGGCAGCCCCATGTAGAGCACATTACAATAATGTAGTCTGGAGGTGATCAGAGTGTGTGTGATCATGAGCAAGGAGTCCCAATATAGGAGTGGGCGTAATTGGCGAATAACACAAAGTTGTGCAAAAGCCCTCCTAGCCACGACTGTCATCTGCTCTTTGAGCAGTAGTCGCGAGTACAGGAGGACCCCCAAGTTATGCACTGGGTCTGTTTGGGGCAAAACCACCCCATCCAAAACCAAAGATGGCAGCTCCCGAGATAACGCAGGACCCCTGACCCATAGCCACTCAGTCTTGCCAGGATTCAGCTGTAGCCCGTTGTCACCCATCCAGATCCTGACAGCCTCCTGGCAGCCCCCATCCAGACACACACATGAAAGTTAGATACAGTAAAACCCCAGCATGCGACTGCCCTGGGTTACGTTTGCTGCGGGTTACAATGGCACATTTAGTTTTAAAAGATTCCCCGAGTTATGACCAATTTTCGGTTTACGACTGAAGATTGTGCTAGAGTAATTTGAACTCTAAAATGGTAGCAATCTCCCCTGTTTGGGGACCTTATCTGACAACGACAGTGGCACTTCTGCAGCAGTAAGCACTGCATTGTGACTTCGAGTGAAGGGCGGTGGTGGCTATTTTAAATTCTGAAATGGTTGTGTTGGCCATTTTGAAATTCAAAATAGCTAACACAACCATTTCAGAATTCAGAATGGCCGCCCCTTTACTCGAAGTCACAATGCATTGCTTACTGCTATGGAGGTGCCATTGTTGGATAAGGTCCCCAAATGGCATGGAAAAGGTAGGGAAATCACTATCCTTTTTGTGGGGGTGGGAGAGGGTTGCGGCTGGCATTTTTGGCAGGGGCCTTTTTTATTTTCAATGCATCTCTATGAGAAAACCAGCTTCAGGTTACAATTTTTTTTCAGGTTATGATGGAGGCTGTTGGAATGGACCTCTGTCGTAACCCAAAGTTTTACTGTATCTGCAATTCTTCTGTTCTTTAAAAGAAACCCAATAAGACCTCATATACTAATTTTCCCCAGCAGACTCCTGACAGAAGAAATTATTTTTGTTGTTGTTGTTCAGTCGCACAGTCAATTCCGACCCACTGCGACCCCATGGACCACTGTCCTCCAGGCACTCCTGTCCTCCACCATCCCCCTCAACTCGCTCAGCTCTGTGCCCATTATCTCCACAATACCATCCAGCCATCTCATCTTGGGCCGTCCCCTTCTTCTTTTGCCCTCCACACTTCCCAGCATCAAGGCTTTCTCAAGTGAGTCCTCTCTTCTCATTTGATGTCCAAAGTACCTTAGCTTCATCTTTACTATTTGACCTTCTAAGGAGCAGTTAGGTTTGATTTCTTCTAAGATTGACCTATTTGTTCTCCTCGCTGTCCAGGGTACTCTCAAAACTCTCCTCCAACACCACATCTCAAAGGCATCTATTTTTCTGCGCTCCGCTTTCCTAATGGTCCAGCTCTCACAACCATACATTGCCACAGGGAATACCGTTGCCCTGACTATGCGAATCTTTGTTTGCAATTTAATGTCTCTACTTTTCACTATGCTCCCCAGGTTTCTCATCGCTTGCCTCCCGAGAATTAGTCGCCTTTTTATTTCATGGCTGCAATCACCATCTGCAGTGAGCTTTGATCCTAGGAAAGTAAAGTCTGTAACTGCCTCTACTACTTCCCCATCTATTTTCCAGGGACTGATAGGGCCTGTTGCCATGATCTTGGTTTTCTTGATATTTAGTCTCAAGCCAGCTTTTTCACTCTCTTCTTTTAACCTAATCAGGAGCTTCTTTAGGTCCTCCTCACTTTCCGCCATTAGGGTGGTATCATCTGCATATCTCAAGTTGTTGATGTTTCTCCCAGCAATTTTGATCCCAAATTGTGATTCCTCCATTTCTGCATTGCGCATTATGTGTTCTGTGTATAAGTTGAGTAAAGGTGTAGAATATTTCTATCAGCCGTTCAGGGAAAGGATTATAAAAGAAGCCAAAAAAGACCCTTCAAATATCAGAATACTGGCACAGAGCAGTCCATTGTAACCATTCTTCTGAGTATATATGTGTGTATAATTACTAACTCTCTTAAACAAGGCTAACTCAATTTTTCCTTTCAGTCCCACAGTTCATCAGTGAATATGAAAAAGTGTGCAATAAAGCAGGCCTTTGTTCTCCCCCTGAGAACTCACTGCTAGAGAGATGGATAATATATAGCCAACCCTGGAGAAATGTTCTGATGAACAGTCTGCTTGAAACATCTGTCTTGGCCTTCAGTCTCCTTTCCATTTTCAAGATTTCACAGGCATCTCATCTAACTTCACTTGACGAACTGCTGTTCTTAGAACTTGATGGAAATTTTGCTTCTCACGCACAGAAGAGCGGAACTTTTCATCATTCATCTTTAAACTACTTGAATGATCCTGGAGTGGATAATTTTAAAACAGAGGGAATAATGTGACAGTGGTTCATGAACTTCCTGTAAAAGGTTCACTGGTACATGGGACTTGTAGATTGTAAGAAGACTACTGGCATTATGACGTTCATTAGGAACATCAGAGTTTGATACTGTTAAAATTACTTTGGGTAGTGTATTTACCAAATTATATTCTTTTCATTTCTTGGGTGATAAAAGAATGTTTATTGCCATTTGTGAGATTTTCATGATAGCAGCATAGATCAATTAACATGGATGTCTCGGCATTTCAACCCATAACTCTGAACAGAACCCCACTTTGATACTGAATGCTGTTCTATAAACCCAAGCCCTTTGATATATCATGTTTTTCCAGGATTCTGAGTGCAGCAGGGGAAAAAGCTGTTTTTTTCCTGTCGGCCTGAAAACCTTACAAAACTGTCTCTCTTGTAATTTGTGAAATGATGACTTTTGAAGGAAACACAAAATAGAAATCTAAAACTAGAGCAGTGGTGCTGATTTCAGGTTCTTGAAGATACCCTTGAGCAAGACACCTCTAGTAGTTCACCTCTGGCCAGTCAGTCACTCTCAAACCTGGATGTTCAGAAGAACAAGCCACAAGAATCGCACTCCTATGTAGACTCCTGTGGAAGCCCTACTGGAATCAATGAAACTTTCTTCTGAGTATACATGTACAACAGTGGTTCCCAATTAGTGTTTTCTATGTACCACTTCAAGAAAGACCTCAAACTTGCATACCCCTTATTGCAGGAACGTTAAATATCGCGTACCCCTTATTGCAGGAACGTTAAATTAAAAATGAAGTCAGGTGTATTTTATATTTATTATCATCAAAAGACATTCTAATGACAGAGAACACGTTTCATTAATGTGACAAATGTGCACATTGACAATGACGAGCAAATAGGCGGGAATGGGGCGGCCGCGATCGGGTGATGTGAGACGCGGGGAAAACCGCCGCCGCGGGAGAAAGCGCTTGATGCATATGATTGACTTACCTACTGATCGTTTAATTAAATTGAATAATTTTTTGGCAATTGCTATTTCATTATTGTTTTTTAAGGATTTAATATTTTAGTTAAGAGATTGCTGCGCGTACCCCTTGATGCAATCTCGCGTACCCCTGGGGGTAGGCGTACCACTAATTGGGAACCACTGATTGTACAAAATTGTGCAATTAGAATTGTTTTATGTAGGAAGGTCGTCTTAGCTTTAGAAAAAGAATTGTTGCGGTGTTTGAATTAAGTGTCTAATTGTGGCTCCCTAGGTGGATAGCTCAGTGGTTTAGGTATCTGACTGCAGAGCCAAAGGTTGGGAGTTTGATTCCCCACTGTGCTTACAGTATGAACAGCCAGCCTTGGCCAAGCAACAGTCCTAGAATGCCTCTAGAAGAAGGTAAACCACTTCTGTGTATTCTGTGGTTCCCAACTTTGGGCACATGTCCCACAAAGGGACTTCAATTCCCAGAAGCCTAAGTCAGTACATTGACTGATGAGTGGTTTGGGGAATTAAAGTCCAAACACCAAAGGTTGGGGAACACTGAGATAGAAGACCCTGAAAAGGGTCACCACGAGTCAGAAATTTTAACAGCAGAGAATACATAATGAACTGAAAACTGAGTTTCTTCACTCCCACAATGGGGTTTATCTAGACCTCTACACAGCTGTGTCTTATCTGGATCAGCTGAACCAAAGAACAACAAGCTAATGGAATTTTACAGAAGGGAGACTAGCAGTCTCTCTAAGCACCGAGAACTGAAATGATTTTAGGAGACCTAAGAAAACTAAATTTCCTCCATTTCTTTTGGGAATGTTTAGGGAATGGGGGTCTTCCCATGACATAGCCCAGCAACATTGGGAAGTATCCATCCACTACCCATCTTATAATGAACATTCAGAACATCCTCCTGGAAATATGTGACCATCCTGTCCAGAAAAACCTCTTAGGACAAACTAGAACCATTTCACAGCTTACACCCCAGAGTTTTGAATGGGGATAGGCAGCTGAGGGATAGACCAGCAAAAGGAAAGGCTCTTCACTTGCTTCCTGCTCCATTTGTTTATACTGTCCAACTGACTAAGTTGTCACTGGCCAGTGCACATAAAAATATATATACAAAACATAACGACCCTCAACTGCGTCAGACAAATCTCAACTAGAGAATTATATTTCAAAACACAGCAATGGTAGATCAGTAAAACAGATGCAGCATCGATAAAAACAAACTAATCAATTAAAATCAGCTAGGGAGCAGAATGTCAACAAAGGCCATTCTAAGCAGTTCCATCTTAGCTTAATTGGCAAAAGATGGAGATGTGGGGGACCCGATGGTCATGTGGAAGACAAGTGTTCCATAACTTTGGTGTCACCACCAAGACGACCCGTTTCTAGCTGACATTTTCCTGGCCTCTCACAGGGCGGATAACCACAGTCTGCATGTTTGAGAGAACCTGGTTGTCTGGGACACATGTATCAGAGAGAGGCACTCTGCCAAGCAATGAGGTCCTAAACCATTTTGGGGGTTTATACATTGAAGCCAACACTTGAATTGGGGCCAGAAGCCTACAGGTAACCAGTGTAGCTGGATCTGTGCAGGCAGAAGCGTAGCTTACCTTGGCGGGGCCCCGTATAAAAATTGTTTGGGGGCCCTTTATATGTGGGGCGGAGCTAACGTCATGACATCATGACGTCGTGGGGGGAGCCAACGTCATGACGTCATGGGCGGGGCCAAAATAAAAATAAAATAAATAAAAATAAAATAAATAAAATAGAATTAAAATGTAAAAAAAAAAAAACCCACACACACCTCAACCCACCCACCCACCCACCCGAAACACAAAAACCTCACTTACCTTAATCCTGGGGCCTCTTCTTCCTCCGCCTCTGCTGTCACCGCCGCGCCGCCGCTACTGCCATCGCACGATCGCTCCCTCGACGCGCACGGCGAAGGCAAGGGGCAGCTGTGGAAGGCGAGCGGGCGCAGCGAGGCAGCCCCGAGGCCCTCCCCCCGGTCGCCGCAGGGGCTCCCTGGCAGGCTGCGCCAGCCCGGGCGGCGCTCTCCACCTCGACGCTGGGGTGACAGGTCATGTGGCAGGCATGACAAGCGCACGGAACACTGTTTCTCTACAGTACTTGCAATTTTTTTTGCTTTCGAACTGCTAGGTTGGCAGGAGCTGGGACAAAGACGGGAGCTCATTCTGTCCTGCACTGGTGTAAAAAAAAGTGCTGTTTTTTTTTTTAACTCGGCAGCTTAACCTATCAATCCACCTCTTCGGAAGCAGCTGGGCCTTGTGATTATGACTAAACTTGGATTTTTGCTATTTCCCCGAAAGAGACCCAATTAAGGCTCGGAATTCCACTGAAATTAACGCGAAGCTTAGCCGGTCTACACGGCTTCGATGCTCTCCGGGGATGGGGCGAGGGAATGGGAGCCATGAATCGGGTGCACTAGGACCCAGCGGAGGCTTGGTGAACAACTTGCCTCCCCTTTCCCTCCTCTGTTGCGGCTCCGCCTCCTGCCGTGGAAACTTAGCCATGGGTTTGGAAGCGATCCGGTACCGTCGGGGCTCCCTGCGGATCCTCAACCAGCTTCTGCTGCCGCAACAGAGCCTTTATGAGGAGATTATTTTTAATTTTATTTTTTGCCGTTGGGGGCCCCCATAGCCCGGGGGCCCCGTATAATTGATACGGCTGATACGGCGGTAGCTACGCCTCTGTGTGCAGGTGAGATCCAAACCCAGATATAGAACCCCACCACCAGCTCAGAGGCTGCATTCTGACCTGCTGCAGCTTCTGGAACATCTTCAAGAGTAGCCCCAAACAGTGCACTGCATCCATCACTTAAGGAGAAGATCAATGTGGCAGGTGAAAAAAAGATGTTGAGGTATATGATAGTATTGAGCATCTGTGATAAAAAATAGCTTACTTTCACCACCTCATCCAGTGTCATAGATACGTAGCTTATATAACACAAGTCACAGAAAGATACATCATAAAATGAGTTTCATTTTATATACAAAGTGTGGTATGCTCCCTTGACAAATAGCCACAAATATGTAACAAAAGGGTTGCACAGTCCATACAATATTGGTCTTAACATGCTTAGAATCCACGTTGTCGCCATAAAAGAACACTAGTTTTGGATTCCCTGGAGCAACTGTGCATTCCTTTGCATAAGGATCATGCAAAGAGGCTCTAAAGCAGCAGAGGAAAGGTGAAACCAGCACTGAACCCACCAGGCAGGTGTGTAACCAGAGTGTGTTGGTGCTTCCTCTCACACAGAAGTACTCTCTCTTCCTACATTCTAACGGCTTCTCAAGAGGCCAAACAAATCATACAATAGGTTGAATGGTTTAAATATGAAAAGACAAACAACGTATTAAAACTATATCTGTAGCAGCATTGTTCCCTCTGCCTGCAGGGGGTGTACATTTTGTCTGCCCTCACTTCCTTATTGAATTCTCCAGACTATAGCATCAGTTCTGTTGCCTAGCTAACTCCCCCCCCCCCCCCCCCGGCTTCTTGCCTACTCAAATTCCCTGAGCTGTGCTGTCTCCAGTATCCGGGTAAGTCCATTTTAATCACGCAAGGTGGAATGAATCCACTGTAACACATTGGCTAAGCCTGTCCCATCGCGTGCACTGGTCTCCACCACCGTGATGGGCTGTCTGGCAAAGGCAATGATGTCCTGCATTCGAAACAACGACTTCATCTCCACCAGGGACATGTAGCAGGGGAGGTCACTAGAGTCAGGGAGAAAGGAAGAGAAAACGGCCATAACCTTTCACTTGTCTGCTGAACTGAAAGGCGCCCCAGAGCAAAACCTTGTGAGAGTCTTCTTCCCCTACTTTTGGGGCTAATTCGGCTACTAATAATCTCTAAAGCCCATCTGAAGTTCTTCTCCCAAACCTCATTATTTCCCGCATAACCGTTCAAGTTAAACATTTCTTACATCTTGTTGAAAATTATGAGGACAGGAACTGATCCCAACTGATCAGAAGAAAGGAGCGAAAGAAGTTGGACGCAGGAGGAAGAAATCTGAGTAGGCTTGGCAGCATCAATCATGTACTATGAAAAAAAGAAATCAAACATGAGAAGAAGGGGGGAGACTTCTGCCCAAGTGCAAAATCCTTCCAATAGGATCACACCCAGGAAAAAGATAGAAGACACAAACAAAACCATCTAAGGCAGGGGTTCCCAGCCTATAGCCCATGGGCTGGATCCAGCGCCCAATGCCAATTCATCTGGCCTGCGATGCCCTCGCTGCTCCCGGAAGCAGAAGTAAAATGTGCTCGCACATACGTGAAACGCTGCCACAAATGACCCAAACAGTGTTTTGCACATGCATGTTTTACTTCTGCTTCCAGGTGACAGGAACCATGTGACCAGCCTGCTCAACCATGTGACCAGCCCACAGCTCAAAAAGGCTGGGGACCCCTGATCTAATAGATAAGGCTCAGCCTAGAGCCTGCCTGACCATCTCTAATATCAAAGTGAGAATTTTAAAAAGGATGAAGTCTATCTTGAAAGCATGTTCAGGTAATTAGAGGCACTAGCAACAATCACTTGGAATGGTCTATATATTAACTGTTCTGTACAGTGAACTCTCTCCCCGAGAGTCTGCATTTAGCTTTTTTCAGCACCATACTTACTATGGTTATCTCGCCCTCTGACATGTTTGAACAGGGTACTAACCAGCACACAACAGCAGTCACTGTAGTAACTGGACCAGATGGGGCCCATGCAGCCCCCCAATTCTCGAATTGTGATCTTTTTTCCTAGCAGGAGGTCAGTAAGGTTTGTGCCCACCTGCAAAAGGAAGGCCAACAATTAAAATTTGCAAACATCAGAGTTCACTGAAAAGGAATAAGCATGAATTGGCATGCATGCAAGGCCTAATTGCAAGCCCTTGTTTACCAAGAAAAAGGTTCATTACAGCAATACCTCGGATAACGCTAAGACTTGGTTCCACAAGTCTTGGTGTTATCCGATTTTTAGTGTTATCTGATCCATGTTAAAATCCTATGGGATGGATCGGATAATGTTAAAGCTCCATAGAGATACATTGTAACTGCACAGGCTTTAGCAGTCGTTATCCGATCCATCCCATAGGACCTTAACGTTATTCGATCCAATTCTCTTCCCCAGATTACTTAACGTTATGCGATTTTAGCGTTATCCGAGGTATACGTTATCCGAGGTATTACTGTATAGTTTAAGGAAATGCAGCTAATCATAGCTGTAGTTTTCAAAAGAGTAGCCTTGTTAGCCTGTGAAAGCACATCAGATAAGAAAAACAAGACAAAAGTGTTATGCCACTTAACTGCTGTACTGTATTTTAATATAAACTTTTGTGGATCAAATCCGCTTCCTCGAGTGGATTTATACATGGCCTCATGACCAGGTGGGGATACAGAGAAGGGACAATGGTTCATTAGTAAAGGAACAGACTATCAGCCTTTTTCAGGGAAACAGCTGAAATAAAATATACAGGGATGTTGGAAACTCACTTAAAAGGTTAAATATCAATCAACGAAGGGCAGTTAAGTCATTAACCAGTGTAAAACTTCACACGGATTAACACAGTAAACAACCTGTATCAACTATGCTATTCACAGCCTGATAGCCTATTTTATTACTAATGAATCATTGTTCCTTTCTCCATTATCTGTACAGTACCCAACCAGGTTATGCGGCCGTGTATAAATATGGCTATCATCCAGTCCCACTCTTATGTCAGAAGAGTGCCCTTTATTTACAACACAAAATATTAAAATACAATGTTTAAATCTCTCACTCCTCTGAAGTGTTTAGTTTCTTTGTATCTTAGCAGAAAGTGCTGGGCTATACTGTGTGTGCCTCGCATCTAAATTTGGTGTCTTCAAACTATTCTATATTCACTCCACAAAAAAATATTCATATAGCACCTTTATGATTTTACTGTACAGGTAGTTGTTGTTTTGACTGTAAGCCGCCCTGAGTCGCCTCGGTGAGTGGGCGGCAATATAAATCTGAACAAACAAATAAATAAACTAACAAATTTATCTCATAATGGGCACAGAGCTGAGCGAGTTGAGAATGGTGGAGGACAGAAGTGCCTGGCGGACAGTGGTCCATGGGGTCACAAAGGGTCGGAATCAACTGTGCGACTGAACAACAACAATAACAAAATCTTTATTATGATCATTGATCAGATAAGATCTATTTCACTGTAAGCATTTGTGGATTATAACACACTTCTTTAAACATATGGAGTACAACATTTCTGCCTTTTCTTCTGCTGTTTGAATCTCCTAAGGTTATTTAGAAAAAGTTGTAATGACATTAATGCTGGGAAAGTAAGATGGTTTGGGAAGGAATAAAGCATTTTTTGCAATGTATAACACCATTAATTCTGGAAACCCTTCATAGGAAAAACATATGATTTGTTTGTTTTATTCAATTTGTATAGCCGCCCCAATCGATCTATGACTCTGAGCATCTCTACAGACGTAGAAATCCCAAAGTAAGGATAAGAAAGGCCATACCGTGGGAAGTGTAGCTGGTGGTTCTCCAAGGTCCTTGGCACCATCTTTGGAGCTCAGCTGTGCAAAGGAGTGTTAAGGAAGATGGTGTGGGGATAGCAATAATACTTATAACAAATCCAGCCCACAGCGACAACCCCAGAGGCAGAAGTGGATGTGTTTACAACAACAATAAACATGCGCATGCAAACAGGCCCAGTGAGTTTTACGGCAGTGTTTAGAACAGGGGGAACCCACATGCCTGGCCCGCTCAGATGTCTGAGCAGGCATGGTCTGGCTTGTGGTACTGAAAGCTTAAGAACCCCGGGCTTATATACTGCCCCATAGTACTTGGGCAGTTCACAAGTTAATTAGCGTTTTGCCCCCAACACACTGGGTTTTACTGACCTTGGAAGGATGGAAAACTGAGTCAACCTTGATCCCTGTCAGGATTGAACTTAAGAGCATTTTGGCTACAGTGCATCTCAGAGAAATCAGCCTTGGCCGCCTTCTCTGATCATCTGGCAGCCTTTCGGCACCCACCTTGTATCTGGCCGATTGTCCAGTGGCAGGACCAAGCATGAACTAGTAAAGGTAAAGGTTTCCCTTGCTCGAAAGCCAGTCGTATCCGACTCTAGGGGTCAGTGCTCATCTCTGTTTCTAAGCCGAAGAGCCAGCGCTGTCTGCTTCTGCAGACGTTTCCATGGTCATGTGGCAGGCATGACTAGACACCGGAGCGCATGGCACGCTGTTACTTTCCCACCGAAGTGGTCCCTATTTATCTACTTGCAATTTCTTGCTTTCGAACTGCTAGGTTGGCAGGAAAGCATGAACTACTAGCCCCAACAATGAGCCAAGAGGACAATATGCAGCCCCAGATCTTGCTTTGTTTCCCCAAAGGAAGAGATGGGGAACTTTGGGCCCACCAGGTTTTTGGGACTTCAACTCCCAGAAGGCCCTTCCCGGGCTGCCAAAGGCAAGGGGCTGTCGGGTGCTGTAGTCCAAAACATTTGACCCAACCGTCCTTGAGTGTCCTCGGCGCGCTCCCTTTATTTATTTATTTATTTCTTCAACTTGCTATCCCGCCCCAATCGGGTAAAAAACCCAACTCTGGGCGGGTTACATAAACAATTTTAAAAATACATAGCTGAAGACCACACAAATCAATATACTGTACCAGTAAAACCTCATATAACACTAAAACCTGGTTCCACAAGTCTTGGTGTTATATGATTTTTAGTGTTATCTGATGCATGTTAAAATCCTATGGGATCCATAGAGATAACATTGTAACCACACAGGCTTTAGCGGTTGTTATCTGAAGCATCCCATAGGATCTTAATGTTATCTGATGCAATTCTTCCCCCCAGATTCCTTAATGTTATGCGATTTTAGTGTTATTCGATACTAATGTTATATGAGGTATTACTGTACATTGTAACCACACAGGCTTTAGCGGTTGTTATCTGAAGCATCCCATAGGATCTTAATGTTATCTGATGCAATTCTTCCCCCCAGATTCCTTAATGTTATGCGATTTTAGTGTTATTCGATACTAATGTTATATGAGGTATTACTGATACATTAACCTATTAACAGTTAAAAATGTGAATTAATACAATATTAAAAGTTGAGCTAAAAGAAATTAAACATTTCCAAGTTATAAAATTACAAAAAATATTAAAAAACAGGACCGGGGTAAGGGTGGCTGTCTCATTTGATAAGCCACCCAACATGGGACTGTCCCTTATCCCTCAAGATGTTTTGGACTACAGCTCCCACAATTCCTTAACAAGGGCACGGCCGGCGGGGGCTTCTGGGAATCGAAGTCCCAAAGAGTGTCCCACACTTGGCCTGCCTTCCTGCTCCTCTCGGAGACGCCGCCACTTCCCGCCTCGGCCCTCCGATAACGCGAGATATTCTGCAGCCGCTTGACCAGCAGGGTCTTCCCGGCACTCGAACTCCCAAGGAGCAAATATGTCGACCTACGGCGCCCAGCCATCGCCGCCGGACCGGAAGGGGCGGCGCCCATCGCTCTGACCCGCATTTTTGCTGCACGCTCATTGGCTTAGAAGCTCCGGATTGACAAGGGGTGCTTCTGACTCCCCAACCGACCGCCGAGGTAGGCCGCCGGAAGTCCAGCTGCCGGAAGTCCAGCCGCCGGAAGCCGGAAGTCGGGCCTAGTCTACGGAAACAGGAGCAGGGGAGGAACAGATCCTGACCGACCGAACCTGGTCTTAGACGGGGAGCAAAATGGGTCGAGGCGGCGGGACCTTCGAGCGACTCCTAGGTATTGGAAGGCGGCGGGTGTGGGAAGCAGGCCCTGCTCAAGCCTCTTTATCCTCCACCCTTCCCTTGTTTAATGCCTCCCCCTCCCACCGTCCTCCATTTTTCCCAGTTCATGAGACTGGTTCGAACTGGGCCCTGACAGACACACACACACATTCCCAAACTAGGAGCTCTTTTAGTGGCAGAGATTCTCTTTTCTGGCCGCTTCTGCTGAGTCTGGAAACCAGATCCAGGCTTCCAAAAGCGAATACAGTAATACCTCATATAACATTAGTATCGAATAACACTAAAATCGCATAACATTAAGGAATCTGGGGGGAAGAATTGCATCGGATAACATTAAGATCCTATGGGATGCTTCAGATAACAACCGCTAAAGCCTGTGTGGTTACAATGTATCTCTATGGATCCCATAGGATTTTAACATGCATCAGATAACACTAAAAATCATATAACACCAAGACTTGTGGAACCAGGTTTTAGTGTTATATGAGGTTTTACTGTATTCCGGTTTTGTTTACCATGATTGTGGAGAGATAACAATTATAGCAATCGCCCTTATATATATACCGTCCCATGTGCACTCTTTGAGTGGTTGACAAGGTAATTAGTATTATGCCGCCTCCCCCCACATGCTGGGTCCTCATTTTATCGCCCTCGGAAAGATGGAAGGTTGAGTCCACCTTGAACCCCATCAGGATCGAGCTTACAATGTTCTGGCTGCGGTACAATCCGGCTCATTTGCTGGCCTGCTGTTAACTCCCGGAAACGTGTGCCAATGAGGAATTAAGGTTGGCCAACGACAAAGCCAAGAAGGTGGTAACCTTTTGGCAGTTCAAAGTCTGACCTGGATATGAAAGAAGAAGAAGAATTGTGTCTTCTGTTATTATTTATTATTTATTCACGTTTGCTATCCCGCCCCAATCGGGTAAACCCGACTCTGGGCGGCTTACAGCGTAGCTAAAAACACAGACCAAATCCAATAAAAATAATAATGTTTAAAACCTCAAGAATTCATAAGAAAGAATTCATAAGAAAAGATTGAAACAGCGTAACGGATAAAACCCGGGGCAGGGGTGGTGGCTATCCCTCAAATCAACCAGCCTGTATGGGATCCCGTGTTACTGGGTCCCCACACATGCTCCGCCAGCCAGGTCTTTAAGCCTTTTCGAAAAGGTAAGAGCTCTGCCTGTAGGCGCATTTTAGCTGGCTGTTCCCAAAAGTCACTGCTGCTATGCACAAACAAAGATAAATGCACTTTAAAGAGATCTGGGCTGTGTTGACTAGATAGCACTTGTGATCTTCAGTGATGTCTTTTCATGGTGTTGTGTAGCTCCAGAATGGTCTGGTTTTCCCTGCTTTTCTCCCCTTCACATCCAAATTGGACTTTTGTTTTAAAATCACTTTTGTATGAACATGGTAAAGTGTTTAGTTCTGGACTGGTCAGTGGCAAGTGGAATTTATTACTGAAGTGAGGTGATCCGTTTGATAATTGATAAGTCCAGGCCATTTTAAGTGGTTTCTTTTTCCGATGGGGATAATTGTTGAAAGCATATTGTCCAGCATGAATGACCTCACTGTTGTGTGCTAAAATCAGGCTCTACAAGGTGACTCACTATAAGGAAGTGCCAGGTCATGTACAGAAGTGGCATTGAGTCAGAAAAGAACAGGGTGTACATTAGGGCAAATGTCATTTGGAAAATATTTGAGGTCTATCTGCTTGTGCATATAGTATCATCAAGATGAGATTTGTTGGAGAAAAGATGTCATGCATATTGGACAATTATGTGTATTGTTATGGTTTCTGTAGCGCTGTGTATACAGATAGGCTTTGATTATCATAACAAAGAAGAACTTTTGCCTGAATAAAGCCTACTGTATAAGTTACAATAATAAAGGAAAAGTTGGTAAAGGCAAAAGTGAGATTAGATAGTCAAAAGTAACCATACAAAGTAATTGCAAATTAGAGGTTGTGATGTTTTGTTTTGTTTTTAGTGTGAGTGTGAAAAGAGTAAACTAAAGGCAATGTGATTGGGGAAAAGAGGTACTTTATAAGACTAGGAAGGTGCTTCTCTCTGAGGGTGTTACAATTTAAATCTTACAGTTTAAATCTTCCTGATAATGGAATTTGTGCAGATAAAAAGCACCAGGCCTCAGAAGGTACAATGGAGAAAATATGTTGTTAGAAAAGGGGTGGCCAAATTTTTTGGGCCGGTCACGTTTACAACAGCTGCAAGTGCATTTATGACAGCATTATGTGCATGTGCATTATACGCATGCATGGGGACTATGTGCTTGAACAGGCACACTTTATCCCGCTTTTAGTAGCGACAAGGGTGGTGTGGGTCAGATGATTTGCCGCCATGGGCTGGGTTTGGCCAGCGGGCAGTAGTTTGGCCATCCCTAGGTTAGAAGAATTAAGGTGTTGATTTTTTAAAAGAAAGATAGAAGAATAGAGGGAGGCTCATTGGCCAGCATGGCTGTTCTGCATACCATTATGTCATTGGAGTTTAGAGAGTCACGTTCTTTACTTAGAAACACCAAGCAATAAATAATTGTAGATACACAGCTTAATAATATTGTTTCTAAAATTCAGTTGTCCTTGCTAGCAAATGTCCAGAATTTGATAAATTCCCCCAACTGTCTATTAAATAAAATACAGTTATAAGGCTTGACATTGAGGCCAATAATTACTTCCATGTTTTGCAGATAAAGCTACCAGTCAACTTCTGTTGGAGACAGATTGGGAATCCATCCTGCAAATTTGTGATATGATTCGTCAGGGTGATACCCAGTAAGTGCCAAGTCCTGTGGTAATTTTTATATATGCCACTCTTTGTGTGTGCTACTTTCCCTCAGTTTTTCATTTTGTAAAGCATCCTTTGTAGTACAATCAGCTGAACATTTGCGTCTTGCTCAGACGTTAGTGCAGAAACTGCTGTAGAATTTAGTGCAGCTCAATATCTGGAGATAATCTTTTCTGATTGCCCAGTTTCTTTTTCAAAAGATAGGATCATTTGACTAATCAAATGAGCCATCTGTAAATAGCAGTTTGTTAAAGCTTTAAAGTCCAGCAAATCTCCGTGTATTCATTCACAGGACAGATGTTACAGGCAAGTATTATCTTCTACAACTATCTAGCTTCATTGCATGTGACTTTCCACAATGAAGCCCAACATTCTGTCCACTTTGCTGTACTGTACAGTAAAACACCGGATAACGATTGGATCTGATAACATTAAAATCGCATAACGTTAAGTAATCTGGGGAGGAGAATTGGATCGAATAACGTTAAGGTCCTATGGGATGGATTGGATAACAACCGCTAAGGCCTGTGCGGTTACAGTGTATTTCTATGGAGCTTTAACGTTATCCGATCCGTCCCATAGGATTTTAACATGGATTGGATAACATGAAAAATCGGATAACACCAAGACTTATGGAACCAAGTTTTAGCGTTATCCGGTGTTTTACTGTATCTCCAATTAGTTTACTCACCTTGAAATAATCTCATGCCAATCAAATGAACACCATATTCCTTTATTCTAAACTGCTATAGAACACAGTGCAATGTAGTATCTGAGCACCCACAAATTTTTCAGAAGACAAAATTGTTTAATCAGTCAAATATCCATATGTTAACAGCTGTTTGCCAGTACTTAAAGTGTAGCAAATCTCAAAGTATTCATTCACAGAACAGGTGCTAAAAGCAAGTAGGGTATTATTTTCTAGCCTCCCTGTTAAGAAGAAATGTGTTTTAGGCTTTTTAGTCCTAGAAGATGAGAGAATGTGCTGCTATCTGAGAAGCTTTAGATCTGAGGTTCGCAACCTTTTCAAGCCTGGGGCCAAGTCACGCCTCTCAGCCATTTTGCCCAGCCTGTATGATGGGGGTGTCCATTTTGTCCCAACTGCTTCAAAGGGGTGGCCATTTTGTTTCTCAAATGCCATTGGAGGGATGGGGTGCCACATGGCCTTAGGTTGGGAACCCTGCTCTAGGTGTACCCCAAGAGATGAGATGCACCATAATTGTTTCTGCTTATCTTGGTTTAGTTTTGCTTCAGTGATTGACAAACGAGGTTTGTAGAAAAGAATAGCAAAAGAAAAAGGTACTGGATATGTTTTAGAATATTTCTACATGATGTGAGGATGGAGACTCTAAAAAGGAAGCCTATTGTTCTGCATGCTTGAACTTACATATCCACAGATGTACAGAATAAGCATGACTTCGAAGTAAAATTTATGGATTAACAAATAGGCCAATTAATACATACAGTAATACCTCGGATAACGCTAAGACTTGGTTCCACAAGTCTTGGTGTTTTCCGATTTTTAGTGCTATCCGATCCATGTTAAAATCCTATGGGATGGATCGGATAACGTTAAAGCTCCATAGAGATACATTGTAACTGCACAGGCTTTAGCGGTTGTTATCCGATACATCCCATAGGACCTTAATGTTATTCGATCCAATTCTCCTCCCCAGATTACTTAATGTTATGCGATTTTAGCGTTATCCGAGGTAAACGTTATCCGAGGTATTACTGTATTAGATAAATGACTGTATTTAGAGCTTTACATATTTGCGATGTTGCTTCCTTTACTAAGTGTGCACAATTTGTGATCGCCAGTAGTATGTATACTTTTTGTGTAGCTTCAGAATGACAACAGGCCCTTGTGTGGTCTCAATTAGCTGATATGGTATTTTCTTTTTGTTGTTGTTGTCTAGGGCTAAATATGCTGTGGGTGCAATAAAGAAGAAAGTCAATGACAAGAATCCTCATGTCGCTCTTTATGCACTGGAGGTAACCTTAGAGTGAACAGGAGTTCCTTCGCACGTAGTCTCTCCCTGAGTTTTCTGTGAAGTTGACTTTCCTCATTCCTGCCAGTACATCTGGATATAATGTCCCTGAGGGGTGATTAGGAATGCATGTGTATTTTTGTGTGTTTCCCATGTAGGTCTTGGAATCTGTGGTGAAAAACTGTGGACAGACAGTCCATGATGAAGTGGCTAACAAACAGACCATGGAGGAGCTGAAGGAATTGCTGAAGGTAACGTGGGCCATGGCTAACATAATGTTTTCTCTATTAAGTTTTCGGGGATGCTTCAAGAACAGATGAAGTAGCAGTACAGCAGGTCTTCTATGGGATTTGGATAGGCTTTTCACATGTCAAAAGGATTTGCCATATACAAGTTTGAGGTGCTCAGACATTACATTGCAGGAGGAATCATATATTGATAGGAACCTCAGGGAATAATCTGATCGTGGCAAGACAATGAGATGGTAAAGCTACTGAAGGTCCTAATGAAAAGCCAAGTGTAACGACTTCTGATTATGCTGTGTTTTTTCCCTATTTGTTGTTCAGTCGCACAGTCAATTCCGACCCTCTGCGACCCCATGGACCACTGTCTGCCAGGCACTCCTGTCCTCCACCATCCCCCTCAACTCGCTCAGCTCTGTGCCCATCATCTCTATAATACCATCTAGCCATCTCATCTTGGGCCGTCCCCTTCTTCTTTTGCCCTCTACCCTTCCAAGCATATTGTTTAACTGTTAGAAAAATGAAACACAATCATACATTAGTGTCACCTGAAATGTATTCAGAAGATGTAAAAAAATACCAAGCTTTGGGAAATGATTTTTTAAAAAAACTTCCCTTTGCATATGGTACTATAATTATAGGCCATCTTACTGAATTGCATTGTTTCTTTGCTGTGTTGATTATCATTCCAGCTGACCTGGAATAGCTTTAGAATACTATCATTGCATAGCTACTCAGCATCAAGCTGTCTTCAGTCTAATTGTGTCCCGGATTGTAGCCTGTGTCTTCATTTTTTGGTACTAATATTTTAGTTGCCTGAATAAATCCTATACAGGTATTCTTTTTTTTTTCCTTTGGGAGCAGGAGAAATCTATTTCCAGTTATTGATTGTTTAATATTATTCTAGTAAGCTTGATTATTATTTGTATCCACTCCTCTATGTGCAGACGTACAGAATGTTTTCATTGTTTTTATCATATCTCCATCAGGTACTAGGATGGCATGTATAAATAGTGTATGATAACACTAACAAAGCACTTTAAATATAGTGGCACCTCGCTTAAAGAACATAATGTGTTCCACAGGATTGCTCTTTAAGCAAGTTTGCTCTTTAAGCGAAACACCATTGTAAGTGACCAATTGTGGGGGGGATTGTGAACCCCGATTTATTTGTTAAGCGAGTTTTTGGTTGGTTTTATTTGTTAAGCGAAGCAAACATTCAGATAAAATTCTGCTCTTTAAGTGAGTTACTCTTTATGCGAAGCGCTCTTTATGCGAGTTTGACTGTAAATGGTATCTTTGATTTTTACGTACATATTTATACATTACAAAGTAGGGTAGCGTTCCTGTAATCTACTTGGAGAAATTGCAAGTAGATAAATAGGTACCATTTTGGTGGGAAGATAAACAGCATTCTGTGCACTCTGGTGTTGAGGCATGCCTGCCACATGGTCACAGAAATGTCTGCGGACACAGACAGCGCTGGTTCTTTGGCTATAAAATGGAGATTAGCGCTGAACCCTTGCGTTGGATATGCCTGCTTTTCAGCAAGGGCAACCTTTACCTCCTTAGGTGGTGGTTTTATTTAAATGGTTTTATTCTGCTGCTTATGCTTGGGCTGTTTGTGAATGAGGTCTGCCTCCGTCTCATTTCTTGAGTTAAAACTTTACCAGCAAAGGTGAGGTGAGATGAGGTAGAAATGTATTCTCGTCTTGTGAGGAGAGAATGTGCTCTGATCTGCCTCTTGACTAGTACTTAGACAGTTCCCATTGTGACAAGGACAGGGAGTGCATTTCTCTAGTAAAGAGCCAGGGCTTCCCTCATGGTTTTGGCCACATCCTTCCCGCAGGTTACACTAATGAGAACATTCAAGGACTGTAAACATTGCTAAGATAAGTGTCTTCCCCCAGCCACTAGTTGGATCAGGCACACATTTCCTCAGTTGTATAAGAAGTACAATCAAGAAGAAAGCCTCTTTTGAGCCCCCATTGAATGGTGGGGCAGAAGTGAAGTTGAGGTTCTGCTGATAAGTGTGATGAGGCATTTTTGAATTTTCCCACAAGTGAATTTTGCCTGTGCCATTTCTAATGAAAATTGTGCTGTTGTTTTCTGGGACCTGTGCATGATCTTGTCTGTTTCCGTTTCCATTTCCACAGAGACAGGTGGAGGCTAACGTTCGCAACAAGATCCTGTACCTGATCCAGGCATGGGCTCATGCCTTTCGCAACGAACCCAAGTACAAGGTGGTGCAGGACACTTACCAGATCATGAAGGTCGAAGGTAAAGAAAGATGAGGAGCCTTTGGTTGTGATATGAAGGGTGGAGACTTGGGAGAGCGTGAGCAGCACGCTGCGTGGATCCAATTCTGGTTGCTTATTTTCCAAAAATGGGGGGGGGGGGCCCTTCCCATTTCTCACCCCTATTATCCAGCTGGCAAAATAACACTGATAGTCAGTATTGAGAGCATTGCCACATTGAAGTATACTGTTGCCTTAAGCATTATGAGAAGTGTGATAGGTAGAATGTGTGAAGAATAGATTCTTGTGATGCTTATTCATTTTAAGACAAGAATGAGGGCACATGTGGGCCCTTAGAACTATGTCTCTCATCATCTTTCACCTTTGGCCATCTTGGCTCCTGCTGAGCAAAGCTGAAGTCCAAGGAACCCCCCTGTTCTTCTCTCTCTCTGTAAAGGAATAGTGATGACTGCTTTTGAAATATCCCAGTGCGTCGGAATCATGCAGGCTGTGGGTGGCTCCTGCCCTCTTTGCATTACACCTATACCACTCCTGCCTTTAACATAATTTCCAGGAAAAGGAGATTTTCCATTCCTGGAAGTCTCCAAATGTGACAATTCTCCCACAGCCCCCTGGCCCCTTGTGCCTTGCCATCATTTCAAAATGTGTTTTTATAAAAAGCAGAAGTGGCATTCTGGTCCTTTCTCATTTCATTTTGGAGAGCTGTTGTGTCTAAGATTCATGGACCTGCAGAGCTTGCCCACCTCTTCATATAATATGGCATTTTTTAAGGAATAAATACCAAAGGACCAGTGTCTGCTGAAGCCAAAGGAGATGTCTTTGCTCTTGCAACTGTAATGCTATGGCACAGAATGTATTGAAGGGCAAATTAATCAATCTGACTGTATTTTGGAGGGTGGTGTGGATTGAGCCTCATCCCCTCTGAACTGCAAAATATTTGATTTCCTGTGGTGGGCGAAAGGATTGTTTATGGGTCTGTGATGACTTGTGTTCATTTGCATGCAAGATGCGAGTGGAGAATAGAATCTGCATAATTTTTCAGGGATTTCTTGAAGTCCAGTGTCTGGAGTCCAGTAAAGTAACAATTCCAATCCATCTGCAGGTCACGTTTTCCCAGAATTCAAGGAAAGCGATGCCATGTTCGCAGCAGAAAGGGTGAGTACCCCAATTGGTAGTGGAGTATACCTTGTCATGGGAAATAAATTTGGACTTTTCTGTGTTAATTCTAACACATCTTGAAATTACTTCCTTTGCTGGGAATTTGGGCTGTACACATCCCACAGGAGAAACAGTTGATTATGCATGAGATTTTTGTTTTTAAAAGGCACATGCCACATTCCATTTAAACACTAGGACAGTGGAGGTGAACCTATTGCACGCATGCCAGTCGAGGCACTCCCAGCAAAGCACCATCGCCCCAGCACATAATTTGCCCCACCCCTCTGCTCAGCAGCCCAATGGGAGCGTTTCCTCCCTCTCCCAGCACAGAGTTTGCCCAACAGCCCAGTGAGAATGCTTTCTCCCTTCCCCCAGCACAGATTTCGCCCCGCCCCTCTATTTGGGCACTCGGTCTCTAAAAGGTTCACCATCACTGCATTAAGGGATCTGAACTGGGCAGCAAGGCAACTTATCCAAAAATTGCTTCCTTTTCCATCTGCCGTTATAATACAGCCTCTGCAGAGTGATTTGTCTCTGCAGCCATTCTTGACTGGGATGTAGGTTGAGAAAAGAGCAGCCCCTCTCTTCCTCAGCCCCTTCAGATCCTGTGTTTTGGCTCCAGATTCGGGGGGAAACGTCTTAAACAAATCCCTCCTGCCTCTTTCTGTTCTGTACAGTTTGTGCCTATATTTCCCCTGTCTTTTTTAACATAGCCAGTCCTCTTGGAACTATTCCTTCTGCATTAGAACCACTGCAGGGCTCTTTGAAGGCCCTTCTGTGACATAGTCCAGTTTTGTCCCTACGTTACAGGCTCCTGACTGGGTGGATGCAGAAGAATGCCACCGATGCAGAGTCCAGTTTGGGGTGGTGACGCGTAAGGTAAGTGCGGCAGGCCGTGGTCAACATCACAGTCCCAGGTGTTTCACCTGGTAGCCTGGTCGGGCAAAAGCCATGTTCCTGATAGAACTGAGGGAACTGGAACCACTGCTTTGAGGCTTCTCATGTCAATCCAGGGGTGTGTAATCTACAAACATTTGAGGGCTACACGTGTCCACCTTTGGGGTTTGGAGAGACACACCTGCTCCTGGAAACCCCATCCTCCTGAATTCTTTCTTATAAAAGTGTGTTTAAAAAAAACAACTAAAAAGATTCTTTGTACCCTTTGGTGGAGGAAAAATATATGAAAAAAATAGATGTCCGAGTGATGGGGTCCCTCAGAATATGTCAGAATTGACCACAAAACTACTTAGGTGGGAGTTTAGAGTTGAGTGAGTGTGCGTGAGTGAGTGAGTGAGTGAGTGAGTGAGAGAGAGAAGACACTATATTTTAATTGTAGGATTAAGAGACTTGTGGTTCATGTGTCTCCCACCCCTGGCCCACAAGATGTTCATTTGAAGTGAATGAGTGAATTGCCCTGGTTGACCTTTCTGCTGTCTTTGCAGCACCACTGTAGGGCATGTGGACAGATTTTCTGTGGGAAATGCTCCTCCAAGTATTCCACCATTCCCAAATTTGGCATCGAGAAAGAGGTGCGGGTGTGTGAGCCTTGCTACGAGCATCTGAATAAGTAAGTCTTGGAATCTGACTCGCTGGAAGAGGGAGGGTGGCTGGTGCTAAAACTCTGGCAAGGATGGGTGCCCTGGCAAGTTTTCTTTCTGGATGTGTGAACTCTGGGGTGAGTAATTCCTACACCCATTGGCCTGGCCTGGCCTGGCTGCTTCCGGAGGAAAAGCATCATTGGCTTCTGCCACATCACTTCTTCTGCCGTATCTGAATATTGGCGATCCTTACAGCGATCAGCCATGAAGACTGTTCAGCGATCAGCCATGAAGTGGCCTTTCATCTGCCTTCCACATTGCAGCATGATCCCCATAGTACCACTGATCCAGTTCTGTGAGTCACTTCCTGGTCCTGAGCCCTTTTAGCACGCATGGTCTTCCTCAACCCCAGGCCAGTATCGATGAAGCTGCTGCCCTCCATCAAGAGGGAATCAAGTGGGATTTAATCCACTTGGGGACCATTGCCAGATCGCCATGCCAGAATTTTGCAGTGGCAGATGCTGAGAGTCTTTAGTCTTTCCTTTTCCTTTCCAGTTAGGACACTGACCCCCTGGCCTTGCCCCCTTTCTGTCTCCACATAGGAAAGCAGAAGGCAAAGGTACTGCAACCACAGAGCTCCCACCTGAGTACCTGACCAGCCCCCTTTCCCAGCAATCCCAGGTAAGCTTTTGGCCTGAGGGGTGGGGGAGGAAGAGAGGAGCCCCTTGTTTCCCCTGCCAACTCCTCCTCTTTGCTGGCAGTGATGGCCGTTTCCCCGTTTCCACAGATGCCTCCCAAGCGAGATGAAACGGCCCTGCAGGAGGAGGAGGAGCTGCAGCTGGCAATTGCGCTCTCCCAGTCGGAGGCAGAGGAGAAGGAAAGGATGGTTTGTGTCTTGATGATGATGATGATGGAAGAATTCCATGGCAGGGGAATCTGCCATTGCTGACTTCCTTTAGCTGGCCAAAGAGTTACAATAGCTCTGCTTGGTGTAAACAAGGATTCTTCTCCCATCCACTTTAGTTTGAGACACTGTACTCTGCTTTTGGGAAACAAGCTGTACTGATAGCAGATTGCCCCAGGCAAAAGTCAGCCTTTCCATCATCACACAGAGGTATTCCTTACGGGCATGGCAGCTGTAAAGGATCCCAAAACTGATTTCAGAAAACACCCATCTTTTATTGTCAGATAATTTCTGACTAGCTTTCACACTTAGCTTTCTAGCTAAAAGGCCTAAAGTGAGCCCTGTTTGTGAATTGGGGTGAAATTCATTTCATTTTTAATCACATGCATTCCTGTGTCATGAGATGCTCAAGCATGGAGGCTAGTGCTGTCTGTCTCTCTGGCCCTTTACCCACCCATTTCTCTCATATTGACAGGCAAGAGTAGTTGTTGGTGGCTAATTGTGCAGACAGAGGGAATAAAAAAAAACATTCCTATATCGTTTTTCCCTCTTCTTTTTCTTTACAGAGACAGAAAAGTACTTATTCTACATACCCCAAGGCTGAGCCAACTCCCATCGCCTCTTCAGCTCCACCAGTCAATTCCCTCTATTCTTCCCCTGTGGTAAGTTCCCCACCTCTGGAGAGATGTGCTGGCATGAAAAGTGGCCGTATTCTTTCAGGCTAAGGTCCAAAAGCCATGGCATGTTGAACTTCCTGATGCTGTTTAGATGTCACTTTGCCAATTTCTGATTAAAACTTCAGAGTACTTTGACGTAAGCACAGCCAAGGCCATTTACAGTGTGATCGTGGGCATTAGCCTTCCAGCCCACCAAGTGTAACCCCTAAGGCAGTGATGGCGAACCTTGGCATTCCAGCTGCTCTTGCCCTTCAGTTCCAGAAGCCCATGTCAGCACTCCTGCTGATCAGGGCTTCTGGGAATTGAAGTTCCAGAACACCTGGTGTGCCAAGGTTTGCCATCACTCCCCTAAGGAGATCTAGGATATGGGGATACAATTCATGGTGTCAGTCCTTACAAGAGCATTGAATGTGATTTGTGTCTCCTTTCAGAACTCTTCTGCACCGCTTGCTGAGGACATTGACCCAGAGGTAATTCCCACCCCAACCACTTTAAGGTCAACTTGCACTTGACCTCGGTAGACCTTGGCTGAGTGGCTTCTTGCTTCCAATATCTCCTGGCAGTTGGCTCGGTACCTGAACCGTAATTACTGGGAAAAGAAGCAAGAGGAAGTGCGCAAGAGCCCTACACCTTCCGCCCCACTCTCCATGGGGGAGCCAGCAAGCCAGCCACCTGAGGTTCAGCCTGCCCCACTTAGTGTGGTAGAGGTAAGAAGGTCTCCCTCTTTGGTGCTTTCACCAGCCTCATTCAGTCATGCGGAATGAACCTTTCCCGCTCTTCCAATATGAAACGGTGCTACTTGGTGAACCTCTATGGCTTCTCCTTGCGCCAGCGAGAGCAGCTGTGATCGAAAGTAAAGGTCCTACTCTAGGGTCTGGTGCTCATCTCTTGTTTATAGCCAAAGAGCCAGCACTGTCTGCTTTTGCAGATGTTTTTGTGGACATGTGGCACACATGGCTAGATATGGAGTGCACGGAACGCCAAAGTGGTCCCTATTTATCTACTTGCAACTTTTTGCTTTTGAACTACTAGGTTGGCAGGAGCTAGGACAGAGACGGGAGCTCATTCCGTCATGCTGCACTCAGTTCTTGAACTGCTGACCTGCCCGCTTTCCAGTCATCAAATTCAGCATCTTAACCATTAACTCACCGCAGACCCGTGCTGCGATCCAAAAGGAAGCTTACATCCTGAGTGGGCCACCGTTCCTACCCATGTGCTGCCTTTTCAGGGGTTTTGGGAGTTTCAGTTTTGTAGGCTAAAAAGAAAAGGAGGCAGTCCTGTATGTTTAAAATAAAAGCCACTCCAAAGAAGCAGTACTAGAAATGTCCACTGAAAGAAGGCAGGGATGTGGGCTGCTTCCGTTTCCTACCTTTCCATCTCTCCTCAGCAGCAGTACCAAAATGGGGAGACGGACGAGAGCCACGAGCAGTTCCTGAAGGCCTTGCAGAATGCCGTCACCACCTTTGTCAACCGCATGAAGAGTAACCACCTGAGGGGCCGGAGCATTACCAATGACTCGGCAGTCCTCTCCCTTTTCCAGTCCATCAACAGCATGCACCCTCAGCTTCTGGAGCTGCTGAATCAGCTGGACGAGCGCCGCTGTATGTTTCCAGAGCTATGGTCTATACGGCAGGAGTGGGGAACCTTGACACTCCAGCTGTTCTTGGACTTCAGTTCCCAGAAGCCCAAGTCCCTGTGAATCCACACGCATGGGTCTTGAAGGGAACCTGGACTTCTGGGAATTGAGGTTCCAGAGCACCTGAGGGACTAGCCTGTTTCCTCTAGGAGGCCAGGGTTTCTTAACCTTGGGCCTCCAGGCATACTTGGACTTCCATTCCCAGAATCCCAGGCTCCCACCTCAGTGCCGCAGGTTCCCCAACCTTGGTCTATGGGAATGACTGAGTGGCCATCTTGAGGTTTCCTTTCCCCTTGTTGAATCATAGGAGTCTTAACCGGCTTCCTCACAGAGCCCCAGAAGCCATTTGGCTCTCCTGCTGGGTATAGAGTTGGGTGGGAAGGCAAGGGTTGGTGCTTGAGGCACTTGCTTAGGGTGTTGCTCTCCTCCAGAGTAGAGCTGCAAAGCCTGTTGTCATCCTTTGGATAGTGGGCTAAAGAGGAGCCGCTGATGGGGTGCTTGACGGAGCCTCTCTCCCACTTAGTGTACTACGAAGGACTTCAAGATAAACTTTCCCAGATCCGGGATGCCCGGGGAGCCCTGAATGCTCTGCGGGAGGAACACAGAGAAAAGCTACGCCGTGCTGCTGAGGAGGCAGAGCGTCAGCGTCAAATCCAGCTGGCTCAGAAGCTGGAAATTATGCGGCAGAAGAAGCAGGTGAGGCCCGTGCTGTTGCTGTGTGCCTGTTGTGAGCAGGGAGGAGAGTATGTTTGGCATCGTGTGGTGAAATCCCCCTGTGCGCTTCCCAACTTATTAGGAGTACCTGGAGATGCAGCGGCAACTGGCTATCCAGCGCCTTCAGGAACAGGAGAAGGAGCGGCAGATGCGGTTAGAGCAGCAGAAGCAGACCATCCAGATGAGAGCACAAATGCCTGCTTTCTCCCTGCCTTATGCACAGGTAAGAGGAGAGGAGTCATCTGTTAAGTTATTTGTAGTTGCTGCAAAGCAAGGCAGGTTTTAGGCAAGTTTATGTTCAAAGGAAAGTCTCCCAGTTCACCCCTTTTTAGCTCAGCTCATAAAGACACTTGGACCAGATACTTGAGAGGGAAAAAAATCATTTACTCACAAGATGAGGTCAGAAGATAAATGTGTTCAGGAGTCTTGATGAAGTTGGTTTAGGAAGAAGTAAAGTTTTTCTTCCAGCCATGTAGCCTGGAAGAGTTCAAAAAATATTTCTTCTTCTAAGGCAGAAAACAAGAGAGAGCTAGCCAGAACAAACAAAGGCCTTAATACATACAAATAGGGGGCTGCTCTCTGAGGCAGAGAAGAACCTTTCTAATTGTAATTACTGGCAAACAATGCAAAACAACTTCCTATTCTTTTCTGTCTCTCTCTCTGGTTACTGTATGCTGGGGTTGCACTAGAATACTCAACATCGTTAAGAATTCTTCTCTATCAACCTTGAATGCACAGGAGCCAAATCAGTAGCCTCTCCCCCCCCTTCACCCCAACACTGCTTCTTGTCTTCCTAGTTGCAGGCCATGCCAGCTACCAGTGGGGTGATCTACCAACCATCTGGCCCTACAAGCTTCCCAGGCACCTTCAGCCCAGCAGGTTCTGTGGAAGGTTCGCCTATGCATACAGTGTACATGAGCCAGCCAGCCCAAGGCAGCACCGGACCTTACACTGCAATGCCCGTAGCAGGGACAGGTAGGAGCGGGGGGGGGGGGGGGAGGGAAGTCTTGAATATTTACTAAAAGCATTTGAGAATGGATGTGGGCATCTTCTTATCTGGACTGTTGTGTTTACTTCACCAGGACAAGTTTCCTCATTCTTTTCCTGTGTTTCAGATCCCAACATGGTGAGCACCTACATGTACTCTGCAGGCACTAACAGTGCACAGACCGCTGCACAAGGGCAGCCAGGGAACGCTACAAATCCTGCTTATTCCTCCTATCAGCCTACACCCACCCAAGGCTATCAGGCAAGTTTGGCTCTGAGCCCCATTTTACTGCCCCAAATCACAGAGGAGACCATTGGAATGGGACAGGCTGTGGGTGAAAAGGGAGAAAGATACAGTAATTAAGAGCACTAGACCAGTGGTGCCCAAACTTTTCAGGCCATGGGCCGATCCCATGGTTCAGCGGGCCAGTCACGTAGTTCCTCCCACTGCAAGCGGAAGTAAAACACGCCTTGCAATCTGCTTTGCAACAGATCCACCCCCTGGCATTCTCGTCACTCCCAGAAGCGGAAGCAAAACATGCTGTGCATGTGCGTTTTCCTTCCGCTTTAGGGGGGAATGAGGGCGCCAGGGGCCGGATGAATTGGCATGGGGCCAGATCTGGCCCATGGGCTGTAGTTTTGGCACCCCTGCACTAGGCTATTGCTGGAGGAACCCAAAGTAAAAAATTCCACTTGGCTATGAAACTCATTAGTACCCTTGGGCTAGTTCTCTCTTCTCATGCTAATCAACCTTCAAGGTTGTGAGGATCAAATAGTGGGGGGACCACCTACGTGGCTTTGAGTTCCTGGGAAAGAAAGAGAGTAAATCATAATAAAAATAAACCTTGCTAACTTGTAAGAATTGAGATTTTTTATCTTTCTGTAACTTCATGCCAGCAGGCTGGCGCTTGTTGAGACCCTCGCTGGAAATGGAGTTCAGAATCTCTTGGTTGCCGTTTGGCTTTCCCTTTGTCTTTATCTTGGCCATCTGTGGGCTTTATGCCATTAATTTCTCCCCCTTTCTTTCTTTCTCTACCTTGCAGAACACAGCTGCCCCCTCACAGAGCCAAGCCATTCCGGCCATGACACAGGCTCCTCCACAGTCTGGCAGCTACATGGGCAGTCAGTCAGTCTCGATGGGGTACCAGCCCTACAACATGCAGGTAAGAAAGGACTTCTCCTGTCTGCCTCTCTGGGTTGTCTGGTGTGCAGTATTGAGTATGTTGGGGTGGCCTTCTGGGATAAGTGGGTGGAAGGAAATTCTTCACTGCCCATGCATCCAAGAGTAAGGAAGCCCAGCTGAGAAGTCCAGGTTGCCATCCTGCTAGGAGGCGGGACGACAGGAAGCTCTCTCTTGGCTTGGTAGGACGTTGCTCTGAGGCACTTTCTCCCCCCTCCCCCTTCCTGGTAGAACCTCATGTCGACGCTCCCTGGCCAGGAACCAGGTATGAACAGCCTGCCACCCCAGCAGTCTTACATGTCCGGACAGCAGCCTGTCTATCAGCAGGTGAGTCTTCATACTCCGCTCTCCCAGGGCAACAAGGGTTTCTTACCTACTTCTCACTTGAATCCCTTTTGCAACCTATAGTTCTCTCTGACAACTGAAGGGCTGAGGAGGCAGGAACCCTTGGGTCAAGTCCTTTTGGGCAGGGGTCCCCAACATTTGGGTTTTGGACTTCAGTTCCCAGAAGACTAAGACATTTCCCCCCAAGCACTGATCAGCCAATGGACTGACTTAGGCTTCTGGGAATTGATGTCCAAAACCCAAAGGTTGGGGAACCCTGCTTTACATAGAAGAGGAACAACTACATTTTCACTCTGCTGCTTTGCTAACCTCTCCGATTGTGTCTCCTTGCAGATGGCACCCCCTGGAGGTCCACCTCAGCAACCACCACCGCCCCAGCAAGCACCGGCCCAGGTGCCCCAGGCACAAGGAGGGAGTGGAGAGGCTCAGCTAATTTCTTTTGACTAATTGCTTGGCTCCTGAGGAAAGGGAGAGGGCGGGATTTCTAAGACATGTAACACTACTCCTCTTCTGGCCAAGGCTATACTTGTCCTACCATTGCTATTCTCTTACACCATCCCTGCAAGGGGGGAATGGAGAGCTGAGCTCCAATCTTAGCAAATCTCTCACACTGGCTGTCAGTAACTCTCTCTGTCCCTGTCCTAAAATGCTGCTAAGAGAGTCTCTGGGCAGGAGCAGCATGGAACGGCATCTAAACACAACTGTTCAGTCCCCCTTCCATGTTGCTCCTTGGCCGGGGAGAGAAAGTGGCTCATGGGTCATCTCATCTCGCTCTATGTTAGGCGGCTTGCAGAGCAGATGCAGTAGGCCAGTGATGGCCAACCTTGGCACTCCAGGTATTCTTGGACTTCAATTTCCAGAAGCCCAAGTCAGCACTCCTGCTGATCAGGGATTCTGGGAATTGAAGTTCAAGAACACTTGGAGTGCCAAGGTTGGCCATCACTGCAGTAGGCAATCTCTCATAGTTGCACCACTGCAGGAGGCTGCTTTCTTATGGGGACACATTTTAAGCATGCTCCAAAATCAGAGTGAATGGGGTCCAACTCACAGCATGACCTAGAACTACATCCTAACCTTCTCCTCCCCAAATGCTCTATGGTTGCATCCTGCCAATCCAGTGGCCTTCACTCTCCCCACAGCCCTCCCCACAGGTGATCTCAGAGCCTTCTGTGTCCTCCCTCAATATCTTATGAGAACCACAACCTGTCCTGGCCTTGTAGACGTCCTCTCTTCTCTACCCCTATTTGCCCTCCCTGCTTTTGAAGACGTTTCTCATACTTAGTGGCTGGGTGTAGGCCAAATGGAACCAATGACAATTAAAATGGATAATTTGAAACTTTTCAGTCTGTGCTTCCTTATAGGCGATGGGTGGAGTATCATTGGTCATGTCATGTGTAAGCCATTTTTATAACTCACTGTTAAGTTGGGATCGCTGCTGTAGGAAGTGGCTTAAGAATGGAAACAAGAACCACACAGTCACTTGGAGCAGGAGTTCTCAATGTTTTTCAGCTGTGGGCCGGACCATGGCTCCTTGGACAGCTGAGTGGGCCACACTGGTGGTTCCCCCCCCCCCCATAAATGCTCCTGTAAGAAACATTCACGGCTGTTGTAAATGCGTTTATGATGGCAGCGGACTCCTTTATGGCTGTCATAAATGCGTTTATGATGTCCATAAATGAGTCCATGGCCGATTCGGGGGGGGGGGGCTGGAGCGAGGTCAGCGGCCAGATTATTTGGTACCCCAGGCTGTAGGTTGTGAACCCCTGGCTTGGAGTATACAGAAGTCATTTCCAAACCCATGCCTAAACCAGATTCCGAACAAAACTGCAGAAACGCCCATTTTTATTTCGGAATTCAATGTATACATTTTCCTTCAACTACTGACATCCTGCTTTGGCGATCCGGTAGCTGGAGGTCACATCTCCCTACGTCGAAAGATCAGACATTTGGTGAATTCAGGCATCTCCAGCTGAGGAAGAAACAGAGGCCCAGAGTTAAGTGCGTACAAGCAAAATAGAAGTAGCCAGAGAATTACGAGTGGTAAAAGTGTTCAGCTCTTTTCATTCTTTTCTGCAATGGGATGGGTTGGCCGCTACTTTCTTACCATACGTTCTAGCCAGAGAGCGTTGGTGTTTGCCAGTTGCCGGAGCTCCTCCACATCTCTCAGCCCCCACTCGGGATTTCTACCATGTAAAAGCACCATGTGTTAAGAGTTTGAACATGCATACTTTCCCTTGAAGCCAATCCTTATTCTTAAGAAGAAGAAGTCGGCAAACTTGTAATTGAACAAGAGGAGAATGAGGTTGAAGGGCTCCAGCTGCATTGTCTCCACTTTACTTTTTTTAACATGTTAAGTACAATAGTACCCCGGATAATGTTATGACTTGGTTCCACAAGTCCCGTCGTTATCCGGTTTTTAACGTTGTGCGATACATTGATCACACAATGTTAAAAAAAGCCCCGTTTCCCTGGAGGCTGCAGCAAGCCAGAACGTCGGGATTTGAATCCTGACATTTTGGCTTGCTGCAGCCTCCAGGGAGGTGGGCAACTTCGGAAACAGCTTGGATCGGGTCTCCCCACTTCCTTGGACCCAGCGGGGGGGTCAGAGCCCCCAAAATTGGTAAAAAAAAAAAAGGACTTTTTTAAACCAATTTTGGGGTCTCTGACCACCACCCCTGCCGGGTCCAGGGAGTTGTGGAGATCCGATCCAAGCTGTTTCTGGGCTTCCCCAACGTCCTCAGCCAGTGCAGCAAGTCAGAATGTCAGAGTTCGAATCCCGACATTCTGGCTTGCTGCACTGGCTGAGGACGTCGGGGAAGCCCAGAAACAGCTTGGATTGTGTCCCCTGCCTGCTCCAGAGAGATCAGAGGACCCGATCTACAGCTGCAGGGTGGCTGGGGAAGCTGATGGGGACTCCCTGTCGGCTTCCCTAGCCACCCGCCCTTGCCTCCGCAGCTGTGGGGTGGCTGGGGAAGCCGACGGGGGATCCCCCCGTCAGCTTTCCAGCCTCCCCACCCCTGCCTCCGTAGCTGCAGGGTGGCTGGGAAGCTGAACGGAGAACCCCGTTCAGCTTTCCAGCCACCCTGCTGCTAAGAACGACTGTATCGGATAATGTTAAAAATCGCGTTATTGGATACAAGATTTTTCCAAAAATCTTGTAACGTCATGCGATTTTAGCGCTATCCGGTACGTTATCCGGGGTATTACTGTACTGTATTTAGAATGACACACTCCCTGTAATTTATCCTCCCACTCGTGAATATCTCATTGGAATATCAGATGGTAACACAAAATGGACACTTGGGAGAGAGGACCTCCGATCGCCTAACTGACTTACCTGGCCTGGAGCATTTCGTCTAGTTGTACGTTGCACTCTGGAATGATGATCCCATTCATGGCAAAGGGCTACAGAGTGGAAACTGAGAATTATTCTTGGGCCACCAAAAAGATGGGAGTACTCTACTGTAGAGCTCTTTGGCCAAGGATTCAGCTGTAAGACTACTATATTGCTTTCCATTTTATGATGGGGACATACTTCTTTCTCCTCTCCCTGAGTTCTAGGAAATTTGGGGGGAAACCAGGGGCTCAAGAGAAAAATTGGACCAGAAGAAGCCACTTTTGCTATCAGTAGAGTAAGAATAAACCAGTCCCTGCATTTAGCCAAAGAAATTGCCTAATTCAGTAATACTTTAGACTTTTAATACAAATGGGGAAGCTGTTCTTCCATATGTTAAGTAGTGCTGAATAAGGCTGCCAGGTATTGCTGTCTCACATCTGTTATAAATCTACAAGGTTCCCAACCTTGGCCCCTAGTTGGCAAGACCCCTAGTTCTTTATGGATACCGTTTCTTAAAACTGCTTCCTCTGTCTTCCTCAGGCTGCCCCCCCCCCCCCTTTGAATAAATGTGCTCTCCATGGGTGTCATTCATAGTAAGATTTTTCAAGCAAACTCTCCAAAGCCATTTTCTTAAAAATAGTAAAAAAGCAATAAAATTGACCAAAAAAAAAATCTCTAAATGATATGACCCTACATAGCAAAATATGAGGATAAACTGCAGATGGGGGGAAATGCTATTTTAAAATCTTTATCCTCTTCTTTAGTGCAGAAGGATCATCAGATATCCCTGTGGTTGTAGCTGGTCGAATTTTGTGCCTTAGTAAGAACTAGCAGTTCTTCAGCTTTGTGATTTGAGATAATAGTTCAAAGGCTCACTTAGCAAAGTAAGTTTCTCACATCTTGAATACAAGATTCACACTCGGTTTAAATTGTTAACGATAATGGATCAGAATTTTGGACAGATTTTCTTGTACTTACACCGTAGGCCAAGCAAATGCCTCCAGGTTTCAACAATTGTCCTATGCCTTTAAACATCCCCTACAATTAAAAAAAGGGTTAAGTTAGATGAAAGTCTAGTCTATCCCTCTATGGTAAGGTAAAGGTAAAAGTCGCCCTTGCTTGAAAGCCAGTCATATCCGACTAGGGTTCAGGGCTCATCTCTGTTTATAGGCAAAGAGCTAGCGTTCTCTGCGTCTGCAGAAGTTTCCATGGAAATGTGGCAAGCATGACTAGACACGGAACGCTGTTTACCTTCCCACCGAAGTAGTACTTATTTATCTACTTGCAATTTCTTGCTTTCGGACTGCTAGGTTGGCAGGAGCTGGGACAGATGGGAGCTCACTGTTGTGCAGCACTTGGGTCTCAAACTGCTGACCTGCCAACCTTCCAGTCATCAAGTTCAACATCTTAACCGCTAAGCCACTGCAGTCCCCTATATAGTACCCCCATGAGTAAGGCAACAGATACGTAAGTCCAGGCCTGGGGCTTTGTCAAGGCCATTGGGATAGGTTTCCATTGGCTTCTGTGTTATACCTCTAGGCTTTGGTCAGTCATGTGTAGCAGATTGATGATAACAACGAAATCACAACAGCCTTGACACAGGCCACCCCACTGGTCCCATGGCCGTGAGACATCTATGGAGAGGGGCTCTCGGACATTGGTCACCTTGGTGGCATGGATGTAAGTAGAGATGCTGCAAAGAAAGAATGGTATGTTTTTTTATAATGCTTATCAAAAAAAAGGGAATGACTTCACAGTCACCTCGTTAATTCCAGTACTAGCTTAATGCTGTTAGATGATACAATTTGCTACTGACATTCATATAAAATACCTTTTTTTGGCGTGTGCATATAATTTTTTAAAATCTGTCTTACTTTTTTGTTGCCAAGAATTGGTTCACAACTCTGTCCTGCTTTGAGTCCTAGGAAATTGTAAGAAAGTGCTAATAATTCAAATATGACTGCTATATAAACTGTGACGAATGCCAAGTGTCAGGCAGTGGTTAACTAACCTGACAACCCTGAGGACTAGAACCTTGGTGAAGTCCACAGGGAAGGGTGATGGTCACCAAGTAGGTTAAATCCTACTTGAATCCATCTTGATGGAGGGCAGCGGCTTCATCAATACTGGCCTGAGACTGAGGAGGACTTTGCGTGCCAAAAGGGCTCCGTGCCAGAAAGTGACTCACGGAATTGGATCAGTGGTACAGAGGTGTCATGCTGCAATATGGAAGGCAGATGAAATGCCATGGCATTATATTCTCAGGACAGTCTTCATGCCTGATCGCCATGATGGTTGCCACTGTTCAGAATCAGATACGGTACAAGAAGAAGAAGATGTGTGCTTGTTGTAAATAGCCAGACACTAATATGCAATGCTGTTAGTGAAAAGCAACTCAGTTCCACATTGGTACCTATGTGATTTTTGTGCTACTTATATCCCTTAGTTTCTGCTCTGATATTTCCTGAGGGTTTTTTTTCCGGAGAACAGAGTCATCTCTCAAATGAAGACTAATGGAAGAAAACACCCTGTGCTGCACCTCTGGAGATTCTTGTATTAAAAATAGGCAAATAGCATTTTGTAGATGTAATGTGCTAAAAATAAAATGCAGGTGGAGCATTCATTCAGGGGCCATTTGGAAATTTCTCTAAGCATCTCAGGGCATATCTCTTCACTGCTTAAAGTTGGCAGTAATCCCTTCTTTGCATTTCTAATAAACTATAATATCCCTGATTTTTCCTACCATAGTTCCAAAGCTTTTATTTATCCAACTTTATGTAAGTTATAATAAAGCTAAACAACTATCGTGATGCCAGGTATTAAAACTATCCCCTACCTGGGCAAATCCAGTTCTACTAGAGATGATTCTATAATGCAGCATGATAAGGATTTTAGGCAAACATTGGTCATTCATTCATTCATTTCAGCAGCAATGCCCCTGCACAGCACAGTGGGGGAAATAATTTAGTTCAAGGAGGGAGCTTCTTCCAGCACTGGCTGAGCTGCAACATTCATCATCTTCCACCATTGGCTATGCTGGCTAATGAGAACTACAGCCCAAAGTATCGGGGGGGGGGGGTCTCCTGATCTAGCGGTTCCTTGGAGCACATTTCTTAACATGGCACAAGGTTAACTTTTTAAAACAGCTTTTTATAATGGCTGTTTTAAAGAAATATTTAATAAAACATCATTATGCATATTTCAAGAATCCCTTTTACCATACTACTCTTGCTGGGATTAAAACCAGTTGCCCTTTGCTTCTGACAACAGGGATCAAAGGATGGCATGATCCACATTACCTAGAACACCCACCCATGCACCCTCTGCTGTCATCACAAGCTCTGCTGTACCTCTCTTGTGAAGCTGGGTTGATCTCTGAGGGTTGCCAGGTGACAGTGGGCAGAGCCTGGGCAAAGTGCACCACATGTTGTCCTGTCCCAGATCCCAGTTCCAGCCCAAAAGCAGAGCGTGTATCATCCACATATCCAGCCAGCACCTCCAGGATAGATTCCTTGTTCCGCTCAGCCAAAGGAGAAACCAACATTTTTGCACTGTCAGAGATAGACAGTGCTTGTTCTTTTCTCCCAGGATTGTTGCCTGCCCTGTGATGCCTCCAGCTGTCTTCATATGGACTAAGCTAGATTTGTTACAGCAAAGGAGATTACACTGAGTTGCCCTTGGCTAATGACGCAAAGGCACATGGTGCCCCTGCACCTGAGACAATTCCTGGAGAAGAAACTGGCACAACTTTTTTTCACTATGGCACTGTTTGTCTGATGATCTGTCTGCCTGCCTGTTCCATCTGTTGATCTACAAACCTGTGTTTATTCAGTAACAGTTCCCTATATATTGAGACACACCTCTTTGAACCTTTGGTTATACAGTATTACTCATAAACTGGAAGGCCTTCAGTACCGGGTGAGATATACAGTGTCTGGATCACTACCATCTCTCACTGAAGAAAGTGTCAGGTGCATGGAGGCTAAATTCAATTATTAGCCCCCACTAGAATAGGCCACTGAATCTGTGGCACTTAATGAATGTTGATATTTCCATTACTCAATGGGTCATCTCCAGCTGTCAACAAGATTTCATTACCTCTGTTTTTGCTATGGATATTGATATTGTACTAGATATTCAAAGCTTCTTGCTCACAAAAGTATTGTGCAGTTGTTGATATGGGGCACAGCTTGGATTTTGTCCTGGAGCCTAATCCACCCAGAAAATACGGTGCAAGAAGGATAAAGCCCTCTTTGTCTTAATAAGGCAAATTAGATCAGTCTCGAAAGAAAGGGATTACAGTTCAGATCAGTTTAATGAGTGCAATTTTACAAAGCTAATTTTGGTTCCACTCTGGGTTGTTCTCCCAACATCTATGCTCTGCATGTGTAACCACCCTTAAATCAAATGATATTTCTAAGGATCACCAGTAGATCACCAAAACCAATTTTGAAGGCTTTAATGTGCATCCGGATCTGTGGATTTCTGGTGATTAGTTTGCAGCTCACATGCTTAGGGAAGAAACGTACAGTATTGTACTACATTTTTGTCTGTTTGTTTCAGCGGGCTTGATTTCTAATCAGGCATGTGCTGGCCCACGGGGATACAGGGACTCATCCCGGTGCGTCCCAGCGACTGGCGCCCCCCAGAGGCAGGCAGAGGTAATGGAAATGTATTTATTTATTTATTTATTTATTTAGATTTATTATCCCGCCCCAATCAGGCGAACCTGACTCTAGGGCCTGGGATCTGCAAACTTGGCTCTCCAGATGTTCTTGGACTTCAATTCCCAGAAGTCCTGATCAGCAGGCATACTGACTTGGGCTTCTGGTAACTGAAGTCCAAGAACACCTGACGAGCCAAGTTTACAGATCCCTAGGTGGCTTACAGAACATTCATAAATTAAAACCTTGAGGTTCCAAATTACTTAAAAGTCAATTTAAAAAGAATTAAACCATGAATTTACAAAAATCTAAAAAGGTTAAAAGCAGTGGTGGGATGTCAAAAAATTTACTCTCCCACCGTGATGTCATCACAGTGTGGGCGGAGCTAACATAATGACATCTTGTCATGGGCGGGGCAAAAGGAAAAAAATACAAAATAATAAAAATAGGGACCTTCAGGCTATAGGGAGCTTCAGGCTAGCAGCTTCTCTTCCTCCTCCCCATTTGGGAGGACAGCAAGGAGGCCGTGCATATGCGCCAAGCGGTGTGCATGCACAGCAAGTGCTTAGCACACATGCGCAGTGGGGGAACCAGTGAAAAGGTAAGCCCCAAAGGTGGTTCCCCCCAAAAGCTGCTACCAGTTCTCTGGGACACTGGGAAAAGTTACTACCGGTTCTGGAGAACTGGTGAGAACCTGTTACATCCCATCACTGGAAAAGGTTTAAAAAGTTTAAAAGAGTTTAAAAGAGTGAGGGAGGGGTGGCTGTATGGGACTTCCTCCCCCCCAATAGGCGCTCCATCACTTCCTGTCCACCGCCCTCCCAAAGTGCCCAGCACACCCCCGTTTCTAATTAAGGGGTCATATGTGACGTTGGCTTAATTAACGCCCAAAAAAAAGTTTGAGAACCATCCTGTGCATTTGACCATGGGGCTACATGTTTGATTTTTATAACCATCGTATTAGGCAGAGATTTAACTGCTAAGTCATTACATGCTGTCAGTTAACGTATACACATTTATAGGAGATGATGCTCCTAGTTCAGGGATCTGCAAACTTGGCTCTCCAGGGGTTCTTGGACTTCAATTCCCAGAAGCCCAAGTCAGCACTCCTGCTGATCAAGGCTTCTGGGAACTGAAGTCCAAGAACAGCTGGAGAGCCAAGTTTGCTGACCACTGTCCTAGTTCAGGGATCTGCAAACTTGGCTCTCCAGGGGTTCTTGGACTTCAATTCCCAGAATCCCAAGTCAGTATGCCTGCTGATCAGGACTTCTGGGAATTGAAGTCCAAGAACAGCTGGAGAGCCAAGTTTGCTGACCACTGTCCTAGTTCAGGGATCTGCAAACTTGGCTCTCCAGGTGTTCTTGGACTTCAATTCCCAGAATCCCAAGTCAGTATGCCTGCTGATCAGGACTTCTGGGAATTGAAGTCCAAGAACAGCTGGAGAGCCAAGTTTGCTGACCACTGTCCTAGTTCAGGGATCTGCAAACTTGGCTCTCCAGGTGTTCTTGGACTTCAATTCCCAGAATCCCAAGTCAGTATGCCTGCTGATCAGGACTTCTGGGAATTGAAGTCCAAGAACAGCTGGAGAGCCAAGTTTGCTGACCACTGTCCTAGTTCAGGGATCTGCAAACTTGGCTCTCCAGGTGTTCTTGGACTTCAATTCCCAGAATCCCAAGTCAGTATGCCTGCTGATCAGGACTTCTGGGAATTGAAGTCCAAGAACAGCTGGAGAGCCAAGTTTGCTGACCACTGTCCTAGTTCAGGGATCTGCAAACTTGGCTCTCCAGGTGTTCTTGGACTTCAATTCCCAGAATCCCAAGTCAGTATGCCTGCTGATCAGGACTTCTGGGAATTGAAGTCCAAGAACAGCTGGAGAGCCAAGTTTGCTGACCACTGTCCTAGTTCAGGGATCTGCAAACTTGGCTCTCCAGGTGTTCTTGGACTTCAATTCCCAGAATCCCAAGTCAGTATGCCTGCTGATCAGGACTTCTGGGAATTGAAGTCCAAGAACAGCTGGAGAGCCAAGTTTGCTGATCCCTAGCTTCTCAATCTCGGGCTGACTGCCGTGAAAGGCAGAAAACTGCCATTACACTTAATAACAAGCCTGACCCCATAGAGTTTTAATCCCTAGCACGCCTCTCTGAGATCAAGGAACGCCACCTCCGCCTCTGGAGACGAAGAGGTGGAGATGGCTAGAGCGTCGCAGGGTAAAGTCGGCCGTGATTGGAGCATACCGCTGGACCAGCGAGATGCTGCGGCTAGAGCGCTCCCTCCGCGTCCTCTGTTGCTCTGCGTGCCCGAGACCGGGACGGCCGCCAGTCTCGCCTTCCTGCCGCTTCTCTTGGAGCTCCCGCCATGGCCATGTTGCCCGCGGGCCGGATCGGGCCTGCTCTCCGCCTGCTGCTCCGGTAATGAGCAGGGAAGGAGGGAGGGAGGCCCGGGAGGAAAGGCAGAGGTCACCGCCGCGGGAGCACGTGGACCGCAGGCCCAGCTCCATCGGGGAAGCCGCCTAAACAAGGGAACGGCCTTCTCCTTCTCCCCCGGCCGTGGGGATCTGACGACGGTGGTGCTCCTCCTCACACGAGCCGGGGTCACTTCTATCCGTGAATCTGCCCGTCCCTGAGCAGGCTTTTTGTGGCTTGCTGTTATTAGTGCTTAAGACGCTGGATTTGACGACTGGAAGGTCGGCAGGTCAGCCCCGTCCGAGGACCCAAGTACTGCGTGAAGGAGTGAGCTCCCGTCGTCTCTCCCGGATCCTGGCAACATAGCTTGAAAACCAGAAATTGTAAACAGATAAATAGGTACCGCTTTGGTGGGAAAGGTAACAGCGTTCCGGTGTCTAGTCATGCCTGCCACGTGTCCGTGGAAACATCTGCAGGGTCAGGCAGCGCAGGCTCTTTGGTTATAAATGGAGATAAGCACTGAACCTTTTAAACAAAGGTGACCTTTACCTTGCCCTAAGTCAGGGGTCTGCAAACTTGGCTCTCCAGGTGTTCTTGGACTTCAATTCCCAGAAGCCCAAGTCAGTATGCCTGCTGATCAAGGCTTCTGGGAACTGAAGTCCAAGAACAGCTGGAGAGCCAAGTTTGCTGACCACTGCCCTAAGACTAAGTCAACACTCCTGCTGATCAAGGCTGCTGGGAATTGAAAATTCCTGAACAGCTGGAGTGCCAAGGTTAGCCGTCACTAGACTATAGCAGGGATCTGCAAACTTGGCTCTCCAGGTGTTCTTGGACTTCAATTCCCAGAAGCCCAAGTCAGTATGCCTCTGATCAGGACTTCTGGGAATTGAAGTCCAAGAACATCTGGAGAGCCAAGTTTGCTGATCCCTGCTATAGTCTAGTGACGGCTAACCTTGGCACTCCAGCTGTTCAGGAATTTTCAATTCCCAGCAGCCTTGATCAGCAGGAGTGTTGACTTAGGGCAGTGGTCAGCAAACTTGGCTCTCCAGCTGTTCTTGGACTTCAGTTCCCAGAAGCCTTGATCAGCAGGAGTGCTGACTTGGGCTTCTGGGAATTGAAGTCCAAGAACACCTGGAGAGCCAAATTTGCAGACCCCTGACTTAGGGCAAGGTAAAGGTCACCTTTGTTTAAAAGCCAGTCATATCCGACTCTAGGATTCAGTGCCCATCTCTGTTTATAGCCAAAGAACCAGTGCTGTCTGTGTTTGCAGACTTACCACGGACATGTGGCAGGTATGACTAGTACACGGAACGCTGTTTACCGAAGCGGTCGCTATTTACCTACTTGCAATTTCTTGCTTTCAAATGTCTATGTTGGCAGGAGCTCGGACGGAGATGGGAATTCACTCCATTGTGCAGTACTCAGCTATCAAACTCCAACCTGGCCTTCTGTTAATTGAAGTCCAAGAACAGCTTGAGTGCCAAGGTTAGCCACCAAGGCTATAGCCAGACACAACTGGCTTTTGATGGACGGCGACCTTTACCTTGCAAGAGGCTCAAAAGTTGAGCCTCAATCATTATTCCTCCACTGCTGGTGATGGTTGAAGTTGCCCCCAGCAGGATGTATATTGTTTGTTGGGTCATAAATAGTTACAAATACTTTTACCTGCCCACTTTTTTTAATTGGACCAGAATGGCCATATCTGTAACAGGAACTAAATCTGTTAAAAGATTTAGACCCGGTTAATCCATAACTTCTGTGCTATTTTGAACTCATGGTTTTCTGCACATCAGACAACTGTAAAATGCAGTAGAATCAACCTAGTGCTGAAAAGCATAGAGTTGGTAAAACTTCCCCACGACTTTGAGTTGAGGGGAGGTTTCCAAGTGTCCTCAAGGTTTTAAGGCTGAGGTAAGATTTGAATGAAAAACTTCCAGCTGCCTGTTCTTATCCATTGCACTAGAATTGGGTAGAAGGCAGTCTGTGGTGGATTACTGGCTTGTTCTCATGAACCATATAGTGGTAGTAACTTTTCTTGTTGAACATACCAGATTTGATGGATCTTGGTTTGACCCAAAATGTACACTGGACTAGAGGTCAAGGATCACTTAGCCCAGATTATTTACACTGACGGTTGAAATATTATATGCTTGATTTATAATTTTAATATGTATTTTCGAAAAGAAGAACTCATGAATCTCCACACTGTAGTATGAGTGATTTTTAGTAGTTATTCTAGGAGTACACAGAAAGAGCCTCCTCAAAAATTGTGATATGTTTGAACCACAATTCGGCATACCCTAGTAACACCAGCTTTGTGTTGCCAGCTAATCTTTCTCACACTGGGTCAGGCGAAAGGAACTCCAGAATGAACTCACCGAAAGGTGCCTTCACTTTGATAGTTTCATGTCTGGCCTCGACACAGAAAAAGAAGAACCAGTTATTCTGCTTTGTTGTTATTGACTCAACTCCCAATCTCAATGGAAAAGTGAATCACTGATCAGAATCCTTTTGGGGATTTATAGTGACATGAGTATAATTATAAATCATGTTAGTGAATAAAAAGTTGCCAGTTGCATTCCTTATTATGTGAAACTTGACACACAGGAAGGAATGAGGGTGGCAACTCATTAAATAAAATTAATGTAATAACCAGTGAGCATTCTCGGATAGGATACTGACATTAGAGACCTCTTTCTGACTTTGAAGATGTCTGAAGCAAAATATCTTAACACTGACCAGAATTGTAATGGCAATTTACGAAAGCATAATTGAAATTGCATGAGTCGCAAGTGCATGTTGCCTTTGTGATCATGCAGCAGGCATGCATCCAGGAGTGCAACTGACAACTTGTTCATGGCAATTTGCAGTGGTGATTCACATGAGTTCATACATGTGTATGTAAAATGTAATATTCTTGCCTTTAGGAGCTAGATTTTCTTAGGAACATTGGCACAAATCCATGTTCAGATCACTTATCTTGATTTAGACTGTCTTATTTTTTTTTCTGTTTCAGCTTTTCTTTTTCCCCCAGAGTAGCAGGTATTTACTGTTTAGATCTTTACATTAGAAAGCATGAAGTGTGATTGTGTCGTCTTTGATCTTCTACAGGAAACATCAACCACGGGCCTGTACCTTCAGGATGCTGAAGGCTACCTGTTTGCAGCAAAGCCAAGCTCTGGCATCTCCATCTTTAGACGATGCCCCCAAAGAATACTCACCCAAGATTCAGCAGCTAGTGCAGGATATTGCTAGCCTTACCTTGCTCGAGATCTCCGACCTCAATGAACTTCTGAAGGTGCTGGTGTTTGAATGGAAAGCAGAGTGGTTGTTGTATTGGGGCAGAGGATAGTTCCCAGTGTTTATAGTTCTTTCTTTATATGATATGGGATAACATGCTTTAGGTTATTTCCCTTGGTTTTGAAATGCATGTGATGAAGGATGAATAGTGGCTTAATAATGTTTCTTGTATTTTTAGAAAACTCTCAAAATCCAAGATATGGGATTCATGCCAACTGCTGGGATGCTAGCAGCCGCACAACCCGCACCCGTGGTAAGAAGTTAGTCTTGTAGTTTGCCTGTTCACCTGGGACAGAAAGCTAGTCTTCCTGGGCAGACACCTGAATTGCAAAGTGTTCCTGCCTTGCAATTGTACAGTCTTCTGTGAGAATTGTGTTTGAAGACTTCAGAGCACTAAACTGTGCAGTCAAAGTGTTGTGAGTTCGATCCTGATAGGGATCAAGGTGGACTCAGCCTTCCATCCTTCTGAGGTTGGTAAAATGTGTACCTGGCATGTTGGGGACAAAATGCTAATTAATTTGTGGCCTGCCCTTATGGGGCAGTATAGATAGAGAAGTGTAATTGCCATTGCTAACACAGAACAAATTGTGCAGCAGAACTCTTGTTGCCCTCTCTTTTGCATGGCTTTTTTGTGAAAGGAAAAAGGGAAGACTTGTAGCACAGTGTGATGGAAATAGCAGCAGCATGACGGGGTGGTGATTGATAAATAATAACTTGCTAGGCCATAATGAACGTTGAAATAGCTGGGGATAATCCTCTGTTTGCTTGGACAGTGCAGAATGGAAAAGGCACTTGGTTCTCTCTGGGTGGATGTTCAGGGAGCTAGATGTGCTGTTCTCTCCATAGGTACATCTGTATTTCCAGTGAGCTGTACTTGTCTTCCTTAGTTTCCCTACCTGAGAAAGAGTAGCTGGGAATACAAGGCTGCCATTACAAGGGTACACCAGTGGTTCAGAAATACCACAATCTTCAAGGAGGCTCTTTTGGTGTGCCCAGTAGTAGTAGTAGTAGTAGTAGTAGTAGTAGTAGTAGTAGTAATAATAATAATAATAATAATAATAATAATAATAATAATAATAATAATAATAATAATAATAATAATAATAATAATAATAATAATAATAATAATAATAATAATAATAATAAAATTAAATGTCAGAAATTAATCTGGGTTGAAAGGATTTTTCCAGAAGAAACTGCTCAGGGAATGCCCAAATGAGGCTCCTTTCATGTCCCCTCAAGAGCTGGGACAGATGGGTGCTCAATCCGTCATGCAGTACCTGGGTTTTGAACTGCCGACTTGCCAGCTGGAATTCTTTCAGCCCAGAATAATTTCTGACACGTAATTATTATCCAAAGAGTGGCTGTGGTATATGAAAAGTAGTACAAGATTAAACCCAGTAATTGTACAAGATCTCTAACAAGTTGTTTAAATTTTATGAAATGAGAAGAGAAGATTCACTTGAGAAAGCCTTGATGCTTGAAAAGGTGGAGGGCAAAAGAAGAAGGGGGTGGCCCAAAATGAGATGGCTAGATGATATTGTGGACGCCATGGGCACAGAGCTGAGCGAGTTGAGGGGGATGGTGGACGACAGGAGTGCCTGGCGGACAGTGGTCCATGGGGTCGCAGAGGGTCGGAATCGACTGTGCGACTGAACAACAACAACAAATTATTTTCCAAGTTTGAAAACATGATCTCTACTAGATTGCAGTAACTTTGTCTTTAGTACTGTTACTGTGTTTATTTAAAGTTATCAGCTGTCTAGAACAGCTCGACCAAATCAAGCAGCTTAGTGATGCCTGAGAAACAACTTTTACTTTCATTGTTGTCATGATGTATTTTTTCAATTAGGCTATGAGTAACATTCACTTAGGGGGCTATAGTGGCTTAGTGGTTAAGACGCTGATGACTGGAGGGTCGGTAGGTCAGCAATTCGAGACAGGATGGAGTAAGCTCCTGCCAAGCTAGCAGTTTGAAAGCAAGACATTGCAAGTAGAGAAATAGGTACCACTTAAGCGGGAAGGTAAACATCGTTCTGTGTGCTCAATTGTCTAGTCATGCCTGCCACATGATCAAGGAAATGTCTACAGATGCTCTTTGGCTGAAAATGGAGATGAGTACTATCCCCTAGAGTCAGACACAACTGGCTTTCAAGCAAGGAAGACCTTTGCCTTAACATTAGCTTAGATAATTTTTGAATTCTAGACAGTTTGCAAAATCTAAACTGCCCAGAGTTTCTTCGTATGTCAGGAATAGAGGCTTTTGCAAGAAGCAGGATTTTTCCCCTAGAGATTGATAAGGCTGTTGACAGAATAGTTCTTAGGGTCAGCCAGCGCATTTGGCAGGGATTTTAGTATGTCCTGGACCCAGATGTCTCTCCTCCAGATGCTACAAATGGTGTGCATGTGCACTTCTTGCAAAGTAATCTGTCCGTGACAAAAGAGGCTACCAGGGCATGAATGATTTCCATGTTGTCTTTTCCAAGCTGCTGGAGAAAAATAATTTCCAGCATGTAATGTTTTAGGCCTGCAATAACTAGGCATCGTCCTGTTAGTGTTGTGAGGGTCACACAGAGCCCTCTCTGTGGTCACCCTACCCCTCTGCTCAGCAGCCCAATGGAAGTGCTTCCTCCCTCCCCCCCAGCACAGAGTTTGTCTCTTCCTTCTGCAGCGTGGAGGGCAGCCTGTTGAGTTTGGGCACTTGGTCTCTAAAAGGTTCGCCATCACTGGACTAATGTATCATCCAGCCAGGTCTCAGTCAGCTAGCTCTTCCACAGTTAATCCATGAGCAAAAGATCTTTTGTTGGCCACCCATTTGGAGTTTATAAGCAGCTCCTCAAGGCCATCCATTCTGTAGAGATTGGTGCTTGAATTACTCCAGAGGGGTAAAATAAATAAAATACTGCCATATTCAAATAATGAAACATGGTACGTAGTTTAATCATAGTAAATCTTTACATTCAAATAGATGTCTCATCTTCCTTGGTTGCCTTTACTATCAATACATTGCAACACATGAAAGTAGGAAAAATAAGAGAACTGTAGGATCAAATCAAGCAAGATCTTTCCCACTGCCTCAGACTTGAGCAATTTTAGTTCCTCCACTGGATATGGTGTCCTTATGAAAATTTGAGGATAGGAGGGGCAGGCTCTAGCAACACTTTATGAGTAGTATTTTCTTGTGTCTCCTTCAGGCCGATGAGGATGATTTGCCCAAGAAGGAAGAGAAGTTATTTTTCACAATTAAACTAACTGAGATAAAAGCAGCAGAAAAAGTGAAACTTATCAAGGAGGTGAAGAATTGTATTTCAGATATAAACCTTGTCCAGGTAAGGAGATTTTTTAAAGTGCTGTATCCCAATTCCGAATATTGGCTAACCTCATGGCAATCAGCCATAAATATTGTCTCAGGAGTAATATAATGCAGTGGTCTTCCATTTGCCTTCCTCAACACAGCATGACACCTGTAGTGTACTGGTAGTTATCTTAAATCTTCCTTAGAAAAATGATTCTTACAGGCTATGAAAAACAGCTCCCCTTTCTTTTGAAAAACCTAAAAGGCGAGAATCAATCTATGTTCCTTCCCAAAAAATACCTCATGGCTGCAGTTGTATTTGCTTAGGATGCTTTACACAGGATGCATTTGATAACAAACTGATGTGTCTGCTCACTTTTTGCTGTTTATTCCATAGAAATATTCATAAACCACTTACAGTAGCTACCATAAGACACTATTGATTCAACAAAAACATTTAAAAAAATAGAAGTGGTTTCCCAAAGAGTAAATATACAAAGCCTAGCAGAATAAAAATGCTTTGATTGAGAATTGTGACAAGTGTCCTTTCTGGACAAGTTTCTGAATTTAAGCAAGTTCTAAAATACACAACTATAACGGGTTTGAACTTTGACAGTAGCATATTTTAACAGATTTATCACAGTGGCTTGTAATTTCTGTTGGTGGGCTGCAGTGGCTCAGTGTTTAAAAAGCTTGCCTTGTTAGCTGGAAGGCTGGCAAGTCAACAGTTTGAGACCCGGGTACTGCATGACAGATTGAACATCCGTCTCTGTCCCAGCTCTTGGGGATATGAAAGGAGCCTCATTTGGGCATTCCCTGAGCGTTCTTTTTTTACCCATTTTGGGCTCTCTGACCCCCCTGCCTGCTCCAGGGAGATCAGAGGACCCGATCCAAGCTGTTTCTGGGCTTCCCCGATGTCCCTGGCCAGTGCAACAAGCCAAAACGTCAGGGTTCGCGGAAGTCAAGCTGACCCCAAGCGGGTGTGCACGTTGTCGCCAAAGTCAAGCTGACCCCAGGCTAGCGATCGCTAGCCTGAGCTCAGCTTGATTTCGGTGACAACCCGATTGCATCGGATAACGCTAAGAGATTATTATCCGATGCAAATTTCCCCCCAAAAATTTACGTCATTATCCGATTCTAGCGTTATCTGATGCAATCATTATCCGAGGTATTACTGTAAATCTTATCTTTCTGTATCCTGCTTCTCAATTTTTTAGGGTTTTTTTAGAGTGTTACAATGTCTGTTGAATATATTAACTATCATAAGAGCAATTAAATCCTTCATTAAAATTATTCTTTGTGGACATAGCTACCTTGAACAAGATAGGACAACATAATTGCTTTAACAATTGTTTTAGAGTCTTTGTCAGAAGTCAGATGTGTTCAGATCTTTTTAACAGTAGATCAAGCGGAAGATCAACATTTTTCCTTTGTTTTTCTTATAACTCATGTTATTGTTTTAAAGTTCAACGTTGTTAATTATTAATTTGATTTTTTTTAAATCTGTTTTTCCATCATTCTGCTGGTCTAGGTGGCCTTTAATTTCTCATTTCATAATTGACAACTTAAGTGTAGTAGAGCAAATTTTCATTCTGGGCAAGTTTGGTGGTATTGATAGAATAGCTATGCCAGTGTATCCCTATATAGTTTCTTCGCAAAAACATCTTAAAGATTTGCTTTAGCTTATTTTTACTTTTTACCCCAGGATAGATTGTTAGGAATATGACATTTTATGGATATCCATAAAGGTTTTGAGTTCCTCTCTTGGTCAGAATGCCTCTCTTTCAAGACAGCACATCTTTCTGGGCTAGAGAGTGGAAGAAAGCTCAGTCTGTGTAGATGGCCAAATCCTCTGGTGACCCCCATTTTCTTGGTGGGGGGTATCTGTATATTGCAGCCAGTGTTATCCAGTCTCCCTACTGCTTTGCATGGGACAAATTAGAAGCCCCTGAAAGATAACAGGCAGGCTGAACCAGGTTTTCTAAGCACAGCCACCTGCCAACATCACTTGGAAAGCATCTATAAAGGGACCAGTTGAATTTCTCCTCAGACTATTTACCACAGTGGAAGTAATACCATTAAGAGGGCTCTGTTGTATGCAACTATTAGATGCATCTTCCTTAGTGATGGAAAATTTAGCTTTCTATGTATCAGTCAGACCTTTGCATGGGAGTGATAAACTGATAGAAGACCAATCCAGATTTTTTTTAAAGGGGGCTGGAGTAAAACGATCTGAGAAATGGATGTGCAAAATATTCTGTCTACCATTTTGCAGTACAGTACCTTCAGTTTCTGAGCTTTGTACTCTGGTGAGCCCTCCTGTCAATACTCTGTCATACCACTCAGGGGCAGCAAACATCAGGGAGAAATTAAGTTCCCGAGGGAAAGTTCAGGTGGAAGAAAAGTTACACCATTGTGTAGTTTTAGTGCAGTGTTTCCCAAACTTTGGTTTTTTTGGGCTTCAATTCCCAGAAGTCTAAGTCAATTCTGTGAAGTACTGATCAGCCAATGTACTGACTTAGGCTTCTAGGAATTGAAGTCCCCCATCAGTTTTAGTGCAAACAAACAGGGTTTCCTCTGAGATAGTACAGCTAGAATGGTAATGTCCCTTATGAACCATGATGCTTCATAGAAGATTTTTCTAGGCATTTCGGCTCTGGTCAAAAATTTCTCACCAAGAACACTACAAATTGCAAATTCATATAGGAGTTTTTCTTTGGCCAGACTTTCTCTGGGCTGAATTATTCTCTCCACATCAAGAGACAAATGAAACAGCATATGTGGAAAGGCCCAAGATGGCTGAAAAAACAAAGCCGCTTGTTAACCAAAGTTCCACTGTAGCTGAAAATACAATAAGTTGTAATATTCTCCACTAAACACACCATATTAAAACAACTTCAGAATTAAAATAATTTGAAACAATTTTAAAGCGCATCACAGAACAAAAATCAACCGTTTTCCTTGTGATCTGTTTCTCTTGTAGGCAAAGAAGTTGGTGGAGTCTCTTCCATGTAACATCAAGGCAGATGTAAATAAAGAAGAAGCAGAGAAGATAAAAGCCGCTCTGGAAGCAGCAGGAGGGACTGTGGTTCTAGAGTAAACCAATCGGCCTTGTTGCCAAAGGACTAAAGCAGAACAGAGGGTTGCTCTCTGCCCTGCGTGGACCACTGTCGGTTCTTATTGCCTGCCAACTGGTGGGGGGGTTGCTGAGCGGTTCCAGAAAGCCATGTGCCCTTTCCTTGTTCTTTTCTGTCATGGGTCTTCCACTGGAATGGTCCAGTGTGACATGAATGTCTTCGGCAGCACCAGGTCTGTTATTTTTACCAGCACTGCAAGAATATACATGAGAGAGATCACCAGTGAAACAAGTGACGTGTGTGAGATTTTCTTTTGACCTTTCCCATCTAGGGAGATTACAGCATCTGTGTGTGCTTACGCGGGGAATTGTGAGCAGCTCATCTTTGGTCAATTGCCAGAATGGGGTTGTTTTGTCATACAGTGGAACCCCAGTTAACAAATGGCTTGGTTAACATAAAAATTGCATAGCAAAAGGAAATCCATAGAAAATAGTGGCTCGGTGTAAGGATTTTTTTTCAGAATGGATTAATTGGCTTTCAGTGTATTCCTATGGGAAATCGCATTTCGGTTAGCATATTTTAGTTTTCAATGCATTTCTATGGGAATTTTGCTTTAAGAAATGTCCCAGGAACACATTAATTATGCTAACCAAGGTGTTACTGTATCCAGGAGCACACACACTGAGCTGCCAGTGCTGTGGGACCCACAAGAGAATGGCTGGGACAGTGAAATTGGTAGCACTCTTTAACATAGGAGGTGGGAGCCCACTGACTTGATGACCTTGTGGGAGAGTTCTGCATTTGGGAGATTTCTCTGCCATGGGTTTTGCCTTCCTATTAGAACAGCGGTGGAGAACTGAGGCCTTCCAGATGTTGTTGGACTGCGTCTCTCATAATCTCTCAGCTATGCCGATTGGGGCTAATGGGAATTGTAGACCAATTTGTCATTTCAGTTAAAACATTGTTTCCCAACCTTTGGTGGGTTTTTGGGGCTTCAATTCCCAGAAACCTAAGTCAATTTCCCAAAGCACTGATCAGCCAATGTACTGACTTAGGCTTCTGGGAGTTGAAGTCCCCCTTGTGGGGCCTGGGCCTCACATTGTGAACCACTGAGTTAAAGCAAGGCTAATTTCAACCAGGCATAGATTGCATATCTGCTTTAATTCTGTTTCCAAGCTCTGAATACCCATAATTACTCAATTTGTTTCAACCAGTTTTGCAACCAAAAACCTGAACTTGTGGGGAAGTCTCTCTGGCCACTGCCAGGACTTCTGGCTCGCTCACTCTCTACAAGCAACTCAGTTACATGTTTTGTTCTCCTTTCTCACTCTCTGTTTCAGTAATTACAACATACAGCATCACGGGATACCACTCAGCTTTGCTTACAACTGGGCTCTTCGTGGGCTTTAGCTTCATATCATGGGGGGTGTTTCTTGACTTTGTCGTTGGCCAAATAAGATATTTGCAACTAAACAATATGGAATGTCGAATATTCCCAGAAAAGACTTGGTCTGGAATTCTGTATACCATGGACCCCGACCACCTCCAGGAAAATGTTTACACACAGGAGTTGCAGAGTTAAGTGCAGTTTCTACTTTAGCTATTACAGTCACAGAAACAGTCACGGTTATCTGTAGAATGTTTCAGCCTCCTCCCAATGGCTGTATACTGATAACATCTCAAATAGTTGACAACCTAGAGACCTCTATAACAAGGCACGTCCATCTAAAATTCCCATCTTGTTTACAGTCAAACACATTATTTCCTGTTTACTGTGTCTAGTGGAGTAAAGACTGTTTACACAAAACTTCTAAATCTGTTTTGCCTAGTTATGCCCTTGAATAGCCTTAGCTGGCCCTAGAAACAACACAGCTCTACAAAATTAAATCATAAAAACCCAAAGAAGATAAAAACGTTTGCCATTTGCTCCTAATTTATGTTATGTCCTGCCTTTCTGTCAGAATGGTATACAAGGTGGCTAACAATACACTATTACAGAATTTAACACACAGTCTGGGATGAAGGGAAACCAGCAAATGCCATTAGTTAGGAAATAAAAAAACTAGCACTCTGAAACAGTTCACCCTGGCACTTATGTTTCCCAAATGCTGGTTTTTGGACTTCAATTCCCAGAAGCCTAAGTCATTTCCCCAAAGCACTGATCAGCCAATGTACTGACTTAGGCTTCTGGGAATTGAAGTCCACTAGTGGGCTGTGTACCCCTTGTTGGGAACCACTGGATAAACAATTTTGTGTACATCAGCTTCTGCTATCTTAGCAATGTGCTGTATAGCATGATAGTAGTCCTACAGTTACTTAGATCCCCTTGGCTGCCAAACAAGCAAGCTTGTGCTGTAGTGAAGCTAAGGCTGGGCTGCTATGTCATTTAGCGACAATTCTAAATCATAAAATTAGTCGTAATACCTGTGGGTATCTTAGTAACATCCCTGATGGCTGCCGTCCCATCCAAAGCAATGTCTGCCACAATGTGTTTCGCAATCTTTGAGGTGCCAAAGGATCTAGCCCGGTGATGGTGAACCTATGGCATGCGTGCCAGAGGGGGCACTCGGAACCCTCTCAGTGAGCACCTGTGCTATCACCCCAGCACATTTCGTCCTGCCCCTCTGCCCAGAAGCCCAATGGGAGCGCTTCCTCAGCAGAGTTCACCCTGCTCCTCTGTGGCATGGACAGCAGCCTGTTGAGTTTGGACACTTGGTCTCTAAAAGGTTTTCCATCACTGATCTAGCCCGTATAAAGTCACCCTATGTGAATCCAACAATCTAGAAGAAGACAAGATGCTCTGGTGGAGCTGACATCCAGTAGACCAACACAGCGCATTAAAAATGCAAAGTCAAATCATTGGCCCCATTTCTTTTGGTGACCAAGCTGAGCAGCACACTTACTGACCAAGGAATGTGAGGTCTGGTGCCCACATCCTGAAACAATGGAGCCCCTTCCCTGAGGATCAGATGTTTTGCCTCTCTTATTACGCAGGTGTGCTTTTAGGCTCTGCCCATGCAGAGATGTTGGTTTTTGAAGGAAAAACAGGTCTTGGGTCAATATACTAATATCTTGCCAGGAAACAGACTTTGATAGGGAAGAATTAAAAGCAAGAAGCCATTTGCCTGGGTGAGGCACAGGCTTCAGTTCAAGAGTGAAGCCTAATCCCCTTGTCCCATGGTTAGAGGCAAAGTCCCTAGGAACTGCTTCATATACAATGTTTTTCTTCCTGCCCGGAGACAATCTCGACTCAAATGCTCCTGTTTTTTGGAGGAGCCATTGATCTGTGTATGATATTTGTTGTTACATGCTGTCAAGTCATCTCTGATTTACCCTATGAACGAGAGATCTCCAAAGTGTCCTGCCTTCACCAGCCTAGCTCAGCTTTTGCAAATTCAAGCCTATGGCTTTAGGGAATCAATCCATCTCCTATTTGGTCTTCCTCTTTTCCTGCTGCCTTCAACCGTTCTCAGCACCATGTCTATATACAAATAATAATAATAATTTTGTGTTAGAAATTATTCAGCGTTGAAAGGATTTTTCCTGGAGAAACTCCACTCAGGGGACACATGAATGAGGCTCCTTTTGTGTCCTCAAGATATTTTCCCACCAAAGTGGTATCTATTTATCTACTTGCAATTTCTTGCTTTTGACCTGCTAGGTTGGCAGGAGCTGGGACAGACACAGGCACTCATTCCATCCTGCAGTACTCTTGAACTGCAGACTTGCCAGCCTTCCAGATAACAAAGTGAGTTTCTTAACCACTGAGCCACTGCAACCCTCTAATAAGAGATGATTTAGTAGAAGGAGTGACTACAAGAAGAATTACTGTATGGGGGAAACTACATTCTGCTTTGAGTTTTAAAAAGTGGTTTCACGATCCGAAGCAGCTCCAGTATTTATTTATTTATTTATTTATTTATTCGTACTTGCTACCCCGCTCCAATCGGGCAAGCCCGACTCTGAGCGGCAATTACAGACTAAAATATCGACATCCTAAGACTCGATGTTAAAACTTTAAAAATTCATAAAAGCATAAAAATCACACCACATGAACTGAAGGGTGGCTGTCACTAAATCAGCCACCCTATATGAGACCCCACGACCCTATTTCCCCACACTTGCTTAGCCAGCCAGGTTTTTAGGCCTTTCCGGAAGGGTAGGAGCTCTGTCTGTAGGCGCAGCTCGATTGGCAGGAGGTTCCAAAGGGCTGGGGCGGACACGGAGAAGGCCCTTCTCCTAGTGCTAGAGAGGTGTGCCTCTCTAGCTGATGGGACAACAAGAGAGCCCCTCCGGTCCGCCCTGGTGGGACGGACAGATGTTCTCAGGGTGACGCGGTCTCTTAGGTATCCTGGCCCACTACCATATAGGGCTTTAAAGGTAATAACCAGCACCTTGAATTGCACCCGGAGACATACTGGCAACCAATGCAACTCCCGAAGCAGCGGTGTAGCATGAGCATAACGCCCGCGCCCCGTCACTACTCGGGCCGCCGCATTTTGGACCAGCTGGAGTCTCCGAATGGTCACCAAGGGCAGCCCCATGTAGAGCGCGTTACAGTAATTCACGGAACGAGCTCCACGGAGGTAACTTGATGCTCACACAATTGGATCCCCTAGCCTAGAGGGTAGCTGTAGTGCTTGCAGGGTTGGACCTTTACTCTTCCACAACTCTGAAGCCCCACCTGAGAGCCCTGGGGAAGGTTCTGGACCATACACTTGGAAACCCTGGGTGGCTTAGCTATAGAAGAACTCACTCTTCCCTCCAGAAGTGACCTCAAGCAATGAAGGTCAGTAGACTTGCTGTTGCTTGGCTCCTTGATCTTGTTCCTGTCTTAGAAGATTTTCTGCTTCTGAAGACTTCCTGTTCCTAGTGCTTTTGTTGTGCCTTGCCTAGATCTTTGTTCCTTAAACCCCGTCCTTGCCTTGTTCCAGCCTCTAAGGAATTCTACCTTATCTACTATCTTGGTCACCTGACTTCCGTCTTGCTTGGACTAGGCTTTTGTCATCTGGACTAATTCTGTATCTACCTACCTTGGGCTTTGTATGCCAATAAAGGTCTGTCTATCTACCTTGGGCTTGATTTTGGCTTTGGACTTTGCACTGAGATACGATTACTATTTGCCTTGCTACCTGGTTGCTCTGCGTCACGGTGGTTGTGTTGTTTGCCAGCTGCCTGCACCTTTGCCTCTGGCAAGTGGCATGGAGCCACATGTTTATGCTGGACTTCAGGAAAGCCAGCTTTAATAAGGTCAGAACAGTGACAGGTAAAGACTCTTAGCAGAAGGACCCTAGCAGAAAAAGGAGTCTAAGATGAGTAGATGTGTCTAAGAGCAACACTTGCACCACTAGTGAAATGCTGTCTTATTTCCACAAATGCCTTAAAGACCTTTGCAGGGAAGAGAGATGCGCAGGGATCTGCAATCTTGGCTCTCCAGATGTTCTTGGACTTCAATTCCCAGAAGTCCTGATCAGCAGGCATACTGACTTGGGCTTCTGGTAATTGAAGTCCAAGAACACCTGGAGAGCCAAGTTTGCAGATCCCACTGGGAGAACATGTGGATGGGGCTCATGTGAGGTACAGACTGGCTCAGGGGGCTGAGCTGGAGTGGCTTCTTCACATGAGCCAAGCAGTGTTTGACCAGGGATGGTGCGCTAAGTTACGGCATTAAAAAAAACACCAACCACAACAAATGTCACAGCCTGGTAGGGGCTGTATTACACGCATCTATTCCTCCCTATCTTTCACAAGAGAGGGAGCTGCGATGGCTCAGTGGTTAAGAAGCTCACCTTGATAGCTGGAAGGCCGAAGAGTCAGCAGTTCGAGACTCAGGTATTGCATGACGGAATGCGTGCCCGTCTCATATCTTGGGGACATGAAAGGAGCCTCATCCGGGCCTCCTGAGCGGAGTTCCTCCAGGAAAATATCCTTTTCTATTTTAATTTCTTTATTTATAAATTTTCAATAAAAAACAAGAAAAAAGAAACATACAATACAAAAAAATTTCACAGGAATAATAAACTTAATATATTGAATACTAAAAGCAATAATACATTATACAGCTTTTTAAATCACCACTCTTCAATAGATTCTTAATACCTCTATTATCTCTACTACATTATTCTACATTGCTTAATTCACCTCTGTGCTATATACAATGTCCAGGGGGGTTACATCCATTTATTCTTTCCAAAAATTAATTGGTTCCGGTACAGGGTTAATTCCTTTCTTTTTTAACAATCACATAATCCACAATTTTTTTTCCAGATTCCCCAGAATCCATCTACTTGAACTATGCCTTTCTTAACATTTATTTCCCATGTCAATTTATGATTAAGAGCGAATTCCCACATTTCTTTATACCACTCTTGTATGAAATAAGCTATCCTTGATAGCTGGAAGGCCAGAGAGTCAGCAGTTCGAGACTCAGGTATTGCATGACGGAATGCGCGCCCGTCTCATTATCTTGGGGACACGAAAGGAACCTCATCCGGGCCTCCCGAGCGGAGTTCCTCCAGCAAAATATCCTTTTCAACCGGTGATGGGATGTAACAGGTTCTCACCAGTTCTCTAGAACCGGTAGTAACTTTTCCCAGTGTCCCGGAGAACCGGTAGCAGCTTTTAGGGGGAACCACCTTCGGGGCTTACCTTTTCACTGGCTTGGGGTTTTTAAGCAAAGTCTTGGAGTTACCTCATCAATAAGCTACACCTGTGCCGTTCCAATTGCTGTTCCAATTGGAGAACCCTTAAGGAGGTACAGCTGTTTTACATTTACATTAAGGCATATTATCCTAGAGCACTGGTACAATGACCATATCCATCTTGCAACATGGCACTTATACTAACAGGTAAGTGACATGTTTGTGTTTGGGGTGGGTGGGTGTATTTTAATGTAATTTTTATTTTATTATTTTTATTTATTTACGGGTTTGTGTTGTGGGTGGGTGGGTTGAGGGGTGTGTGTGTGTGTGATTATTATTATTATTATTATTATTATTATTATTATTATTATTATATGGTGCTGCCCAGGCACTTATACTAACAGGTAAGTGACAGGTTTGTGTTTGGTGGGTGGATTTTAATGTAATTTTTATTTTATTATTTTTATTTATGTACGGGTTTGTGTTGTGGGTGGGTGGGTTGAGGGGTGTGTGTGTGTGCTTATTATTATTATTATTATTATTATTATTATTATTATTATTATTATTATTATTATTATTATATGGTGCTGCCCAGGCACTTATACTAACAGGTAAGTGACAGGTTTGTGTTTGGTGGGTGGATTTTAATGTAATTTTTACTTTATTATTTTTATTTATTTACGGGTTTGTGTTGTGGGTGGGTGGGTTGAGGGGTGTGTGTGTGTGTGATTTATTATTATTATTATTATTATTATTATTATTATTATTATTATTATTATTATTATTATTATTATTATTATTATTATTATTATTATAATATGGTGCTGCCCAGGCACTTATACTAACAGGTAAGTGACAGGTTTGTGTTTGGTGGGTGGATTTTAATGTAATTTTTATTTTATTATTTTTATTTATTTACGGGTTTGTGTTGTGGGTGGGTGGGTTGAGGGGTGTGTGTGATTATTATTATTATTATTATTATTATTATTATTATTATTATTATTATATGGTGCTGCCCAGGCACTTATACTAACAGGTAAGTGACAGGTTTGTGTTTGGTGGGTGGATTTTAATGTAATTTTTATTTTATTATTTTTATTTATTTACGGGTTTGTGTTGTGGGTGGGTGGGTTGAGGGGTGTGTGTGTGATTATTATTATTATTATTATTATTATTATTATTATTATTATTATTATTATTATTATTATTATTATTATTATTACATGGTGCTGCCCAGGCACTTATACTAACAGGTAAGTGACAGGTTTGTGTTTGGTGGGTGGATTTTAATGTAATTTTTATTTTATTATTTTTATTTATTTACGGGTTTGTGTTGTGGGTGGGTGGGTTGAGGGGGGTGTGTGTGTGTGATTATTATTATTATTATTATTATTATTATTATTATTATTATTATTATTATTATTATTATATGGTGCTGCCCAGGCACTTATACTAACAGGTAAGTGACA
>CP126893.1:48195000-48252500 GCA_030440675.1 Furcifer pardalis
TATTAGATGGTTTTTGCCCAGTAAGAGGCAGTGTCAAGCATTTTCAGGGCTGCTATCATGCCATCTTCCATGGTACATGTTGAAGAGTACACTGGTCTAGGTGTGCAGTTGGCTGTTCTTCTCCTCACTCACAAAGCACCATATCAATACAGGAGCCCCATTTTTTAAGGTTCACCTTTGTTGCCTGTTAATTGATTTCCACATAACCAAGTTCTTTGTATGACAGGATTAGACTTTCCTGGGGTACCATCCATTTTAATAGGTGAACTTTCTTTCTGCAATAAAATTCTGGGATTCCTTCAGGATTTACAGATATCCTGAACAGGGTGTATTTGATTGGCCAATTGATTTAAATCACTAGTAAGATTTTACACAGTGACAGATTTTACTTTCCTAGGATCAAAGCTCACTGCAGATGGTGACTGCAGCCATGAAATAAAAAGGCGACTGATTCTTGGGAGGCAAGCAATGAGAAACCTGGGGAGCATAGTGAAAAGTAGAGACATCACATTGCAAACAAAAATTTGCATAGTCAAAGCAATGGTATTCCCTGTGGCAATGTATGGTTGTGAGAGCTGGACCATTAGGAAAGCTGAGCGCAGAAGAATAGATGCCTTTGAGATCTGGTGTTGGAGAAGGGTTTTGAGAGTCCCCTGGACAGCGAGGAGAACAAATAGGTCGATCTTGGAAGAAATCAACCCTGACTGCTCCTTAGAAGGTCAAATAGTAAAGATGAAGCTAAAGTACTTTGGACATCAAATGAGAAGAGAGGATTCACTTGAGAAAGCCTTGATGCTTGGAAAGGTTGAGGGCAAAAGAAGAAGGGGACGGCCCAAGATGAGATGGCTAGATGGTATTGTAGAGATAATGGGCAAAGAGCTGGGCGAGTTGAGGGGGATGGTGGAGGATAGGAGTGCCTGGAGGACAGTGGTCCATGGGGTCCCAGAGGGTCGGAATTGACTGTGCGACTGAACAACAAAAATATATTAGATGGTTTTTGCCCAGTAAGAGGCAGTGTCAAGCATTTTCAGGGCTGCTATCATGCCATCTTCCATGGTACATGTTGAAGAGTACACTGGTCTAGGTGTGCAGTTGGCTGTTCTTCTCCTCACTCACAAAGCACCATATCAATACAGGAGCCCCATTTTTTTAAGGTTCCCCTTTGTTGCCTGTTAATTGATTTCCACATAACCAAGTTCTTTGTATGACTGAGGATTAGACTTTCCTGGGGTACCATCCATTTTAATAGGTGAACTTTCTTTCTGCAATAAAATTCTGCGATTCCTTCAGGATTTACAGATATCCTGAACAGGGTGTATTTGTTTGGCCAATTGATTTAAATCACTAGTAAGACTAAAGTCCGCATAGTTAAAGTGCTGGCCTCCCCAGTAGTAATGTATGGCTTGTTGTTTCTTGTCAGAGATTACTCTTGGTTGAAAGGATTTTTAGGTGATGCCCAAATGAGGCTCCTTTCATGTCCCCAAGTGCAGCTGTCGGATATCAAAACCCAACCTTCCAGTCTCCAGCTCAGCGTCTTACCACTAAGCCAGCAGGGGAGATGTATGGCTATGAGAGGTGGACCTAAGGCTGAGTTCAGAAGAATAGATGCCTTTGGACTGTGGTGTTGGAGAATACATTTGAGAGTCCCCTAGACTGCAAGGAGATAAAATCAGTCCATCCTGAAGGAACTCAACCCTGACTGCTCCATGAAAAGACAAATACTGAAGCTGAAGCTCAAGTAGTTTGGCCACCAAATGAGAAGAGAGGATTCACTGCATAAGGCCCTGGTGCTAGAAAAGATGGAAGGCAAAAGGAGAAGGTGGCGGTAGAGGATGAGATAGCTAGACAGCATTGTTGATGCAGTAGGCAAAGATCTGGGGGCAGATTCCGGAGGATGGTAGATAGCAGAGGAGACTGGTGTATTGTGGTCCATGGGATCGCAAAGGATTGGACTCGACTGAGTAACTGAACAACAACAAAAAGACTAGATAAAACATAGTTTTATATATAAAAGACTCATAAGCAGTGGTGGGCATCAGCAGGTTCACACCAGTTCGCCAGAACCAGTAGCAGAAATTCTGGCTGGCCCCACCCATCCAAGTTTTGAAATAAAGTAGTCCTAATTAGGGTGCAATGCAGGGCTTTCTCCCTGGCCATGCCCACCATACCACTCCCACAGTGTCGTAAAATTTTTTGGAGCCCACCATTGCTCATAAGGGTACAAAAGGTTTGACTTTCATTCTTACTGCTTGTCCCCTCCTCAAACTTAGCTTCTTGTGCAGGTTTGTTCAGCTCCCAACAATCTTATTCTAGTCATTGCTTTTTTTTTAACTTGACATTAAAGAGGTAAGAGGGTTGATTCTGTGTACAGTACATAAATATGCAAAGGAACAATGGAATTAAGATCTTTTTCTTAATTTTCCTGGGGTACCATCCATTTTGATAGGTGTAGGAAGCTGTATTGATTTGCATGCTTATCTGTCATGCTGCTTAATCACTATGTGCCTCTGTATCTGGTGCATATAAGTTCATGCCTTGAAGTCTCACTCCTATGTCTGATGACGTGGACTTGATCCACGAAAGCTCACAGCGAAAATATAGCAGTTAGTCTTTAAAATGCTGCAGCATTTTTGTTTTTGTTTTCTGATATGCCTGAAACACAGACTAACATGATTACTATTTCAAAAAATTTCTTAACTCTATGTTTATTTTATAACATCATAAAATTGGACTTTTTTTTTTATTTTAAGTTTTTCAGGAAAAAATGAAGTGAAATACTGTATGAAAGTACAAAAGTAGTTAAAAGGAAGAGAACACATATAGTATAATATAAGCAAATTTGTACATAATCATAACAACACTTTTAAATATAACAAGAAAAAATTTCTTTGAGATTAAGTCTTTTGTGACATATACCGTCTTCTTAATTCTTTGTTTCACCAAAATATAAAAACCTTAAGTCTTGTTTCTCCCCTTAACTTCTAATGACATTCTAAATAAAAATGGAAAATAACATTTTTAAACAGAGTAATAAACATAAGGAAAAAAATACAGTACTGTAGTATCATATATTAAAAAACCTAGAAAAGATAAAAGTTTCACCCAGTGTTATCTACATTGTCCAATGAATTCGCCATATGTCAATTACACAAATTTTCTTATTTTCCCCAAAAAGTCAATTCAGGTGCTGGTTTATTGCCCACTTTATCCTTCAAGGTATAATCTAGAAACGGTTTCCACATGTCCTAAAAGTTATTCTCCTTCAGTATCCCCTTTTAAACATTTAGTTCACATGTCAATTTATTGTTCAAATTGCCCAATAATTTTATAAAAATCTCTGGAAGAGGCGTTGTGAATGGATTAATAGAATTCATTTACCAAAAAGTATAAACATTGCATGAGTATACAGCCTTATACTACACTAAAAACTAATCCTTATTTTATAACCAATAATCTTTGGACTATCATATTCGTTAATAGAAAAATATATTTAGATAAATTTGTCCTCTAATAGTATTTAATTTTTTTAAAAGTCCAACTTAAGTTTAAAAAAAACACAATTTGAATAGAAACTGATTGATTTTTTTAAATCATTGATTTTTATCCAGTCTAGTTTTGAAAAATCTTCTCTTGATTTTAGTCTAGTTGGGACAGGAAGATAGCCAAAGAGTGGATGTGGTTTTAGAATCATGGAATCACCAAGTTGGAAGAGGCAGAGTAGGTTGGAGAGTCCAACCCACTACTCAATGCAGGAATCCAAATCATAGCAGATAGTTGTTCAATTATCTCTTGAATGGTTCCAGTGTTGGAGTACTCACCACCACGGTTTTGTACTTCTCTAACTGTTAAGAAGCTTTTCCTGATATTCAGCCTATATCTGGCTTCATGTATATCTGGCTTGAAGCAGATGCTTTGAGTCTTTCACTATTCACTTCCATATCTCTCTGTATGTTATGGAAATTTTATGAGAAGGCCAAAGTTCTCCCATCGTTATCTTACAAGTCACTGAAAATTGCCTCCAAGGCTCTTTTGCTAGTTGCTTGTTTGTACTCCTATGCGTGGAGTTGTTTCATCTGGGTTGGTGACAGTACATGCCTAGGAGTGGGAGTGATGGGTTTGAGAATGTGTGCTTTTTCATCCAACATGGAACTGCTACCTCATTCTCTGGCCACCTGTCCCTTCTCTGGGAGATGGTGGCTAGTGACCCTGCCAAGTATCTTGAATTTTATCAGTTTATGAACCTTTCACCCAGATTTTTCATGTAGCTACATTATAAACATCAGTTGCATCAGCACAGGCAGTTTGTGTTCAAGCCGTGCAGTACCTGGGACACTCTCTGTACTCCAAAAATACTGTAGATGGGTTTGCAGCTTGGGTGGAATCAGGATTTGCCTTGTCTTCGGACCTTCTGTCATAGGTGGAGCAAGTGCCTTGCAGCTAGGATAGTTAATGCATCCAAGATTTATCTTGCTTGTTAGACTATTGGGGGGGGGGGGGATGCAGGGCCAAACTCCATTGAGGAGCATAGAAGGATATTTTATAGGTCTTTGGGTTAGTCCACTTTTGCTGTTCATACTAGCTGGGGTTTCTGGGAGTTCACACCCAACATTTAAAGGACTCATGCTCTCCACCCCTGCAGTAAACCACATTGGTAAAATTGAGGAGTAACAGCCATGTTAGGATTGCCTGTCTAGAAGAACTAGATTCCCACAACTTCCTGGTGGAAAGTAAAAGAAAATAGTTTGGATGTTAAACGCCTTGAAGCCTATTCAACATACAGTCAAGCCTCTACATATGAATTTACTGTAATTTGTTCCTCAAAATTGATTGTACCTAAAAACATTCTTATCTTGAATTTCCCATAGGAATGCATTGAATGGAATTTTCCATAGAAATGAATTGAATTTTGTATCTTGAAAAAATCCTATTAAAAATTTGTATCTCAAACCTGATTTAAAAAAAAATTCCTGATGTTTCTGAAGTTTTTTCTTAAGTCGAGCTGTTCTTATCCTCAAGTTTGACTTCACTAGCAAGGAAGAGTAAATAGTAAAATATATGTGTTGTGCCTTATACAAAGAAAAATACACGTGTTGTACCTAATGTATGTATGTTGGGAGGACTGGGAAATGAAACTGGAAAGGTGAAAAATAAGTTCTTAAAAGTTGAATTTTTGGGTGGTGTAGGGTTGGGCGAGGGTCAGTGATGGGATGTAACAGGTTCTCACCAGTTCGCCAGAACCGGTAGTAACTTTTCTCAGTGTCCCGGAGAACCGGTAACAGCTTTTGGGGGGAACCACCTTCGGGGCTTACCTTTTCACTGGTTCCCCCACTGTGCATGCACGCCTATAGTGCTTGGCGTGTATGCACAGCCTCCTTGCTGTCCTCCCAAGTAGGGAGGAGGAAGAGAAGCTGCTAGCCTGAAGCTCCCTAAAGCCTGCTCCTCAGAGTAAGTGACTCACCTTTGGATGTGGTGGGTCTGTATGTATTTTAATGTGTATTTAATACCTTTACCTATATTGACATACTACCATAGTACCATAAATACAGATTTATGTTGGGGGGGGGGCGTACAGTATTTTAATGTAATTTTTATTTAATTTATTTAATTTATTTATGGATTTATGTTGAGGGTGGGTGGGTGGGTTGAGGTGTGTGTGTGTGTGTGCTTATTTTTATTTTATTATTATTTTTAAAAAATTATTTGGCCTTGCCCACATCATGACATCATGTTAGCTCCGCCCACACTGTGATGACATCACGGTGGGGTAGTACAATTTTTGACATCCCACCACTGGCGAGGGTGAATGTACTTATTTGTTTTGTGTGTGTTGTATTGTCCTGTAATGTGAAATGTCTTTTGTTGATTTTTTAAAGGTGGATAATTATGTTGTAATTTTTTTGTAATCTCTTGTTTGTGTTTTTTTATTTAAAGTTTAATAAATATTTTTTTTAAAAAAAGTTGAATTTTTTTGAATAGTAGCTGAGTTAGTCTGTGTTTCAAGCATATCAGAGAGTAAACAAAGCAAAACATTGCAGCACTTTAAAGACTAAATACTGCTGTATTTTAATGTTAATGATCCATGAAAGCTAACATTAAAATACAGCAGTTAGTCTTTAAAGTGCTACAGCGTTTTTGGTTTTGTTTACTCTCTGATATTCTTAAAAAGTACCTCATTTTAAACTAAAAAATATTATTCTTCAAACTCCAGCAGGTACCACCTTCTAGCCTTGTTCATCCTCTGCAGGGCAGGGTTCAAAGCTGAGTTTGCAAGAATTCCTGATACCCTGTGGATGATGTACAACCTTGTGGTCTGTGCTGTTTTATGGGAGGAGGTTCAAACCCAGAAGTACTTACTCCTGCCCTGGTTGCCCTTCAGGGAACAAGAGTCTTGGCTCATCCAATCTCATCTGTTTGCCCTCTACATTTTCTGCCCAGGTCCATCTGCAAACCCAACAGGAAGTGAAGTTACGCATGACAGGAATGGCACTGCGTGTGGTTCGCAGCGATGGCTTTCTGGCCCTCTACAACGGCCTGAGTGCCTCTTTGTGCCGACAGGTGGGTGCTGCAATGATTGCTTTCTGCGGTCCCAATAGTCCTGGTTCCCATGTCACAGGGATTTTATGTTTTAGCTTAGGGGTGCCCAAACTTTTAAGGCTGCGGGCTAGTCACATGGTTCAGGAAGCTGGTCACTATTGCCTGGGGGCCGGATGTGGCCCCCGATGCCAATTCATCCGGCCTGTATGGGCGCCTTTAACTTCCGCTTCCAGGAGCAACAAGGACTTCGTGGGTCGGATGAATTGGCATTGGGCTCCGCATCCGGTCTCTGGGAGGTAGTTTGGGCACTCCTGTCTTAGCTTCTTAGCTCTGCGATTGCCTGCCGGAACTCTGCAGCTTCTCCCAGAATCCCCCAAAGGTCTTTCCAGAGATTTAGCACTAAGATTATTTCTCACTTCCTGTCCAGAGACTTGTGGGGTCGTGGTTTCCTGTACTCTCTGAGACCCAGCATCTGAATTGATCATGGTTAAGCTGGCTAGAGAGCTTAGTGAGAAAAGTATCTGCCTGTAGAGTCAGAGGTTGGGAGTTTGATTCCTTACTGGGCCTCCTGGGAGAAGAACCAGTAAGTGTGGCCTTGGGCAAGTTGCACAGTCTCAGGACATCTCTAAAAGAAGGGAAGGGTAAAGCACATTTCAATACTCTCTACCTGGAAAATCCTGAAAAGGGTGACCAATAAATTAGAATTAACTTGATGGCACACCATTATTTTTAATTATGACAAAATTCACATAGAAGTGTACAGTGGGTGTTGATATTTTAGAAGGACTAGATAGATTCTAAGATAGTTATGTCCAGCCTTGACACTCCAGGTGCTGGATTTCAGTTCCCAGGACCCCTGATCAGCAGAAGTACTGATTTGGGCTTCTGGTAATTGAAGTCCAAGAACACCTGGAGGTCCAGGGCTGGCCATCACCATCCTAGTATCCATCACTGTTCTAGGAGCAGGAATATATGAAGTGAAGCATGACCTGGTCCTGAGGTTGATCTCTACCTGGACCTTTGATGAAACAGGTGCTCTCTTTGAGTGAGTGAAGACTGGGAATAGTGGCAGTCTGTTCATTTGCTTTCAGTGGCAGCATCTGACACTCACCAGGGCATTGGCCCTTCTGTGCACTGACAGTTCTGCTTCTCCCATAACTGTGCATGCGCTACATCCTTGAAAGGAGCTCCATAAAAGGGTACAGAGACTCTTGTAGCTGCATTTAGGCAGCTGAAATCAGTCTTGTTTGAATGTTATGCAAGTCATGGAAAATCATGCTTATGAGTTCCCAGGGGGTGGGTTGAATTGGACTTTTCTTTAGCAACCAAGACCTGGGAAGGAAGCTTTGAATGGAGCTGTGCCTATAAAGGTTGAGCAACATCAAATGACCTGTAAAAAGAGTATGTCACAGTTATTGTTAATGATTATGAAGAATGTGATTTGGATGTAGAGGAATTCTGTATGGTCTTGTCGCTATCATATTGGGTTGGAGTTTAAGACTCCCTGGAGCACACATACAGATATGGGTTGGGAGTCTGATTAAGCCACCTTGCAGAAAGGTGGGATATGTGTGTTTTAAACAAATAAATATATAATGGCCTGCCATGGGAGCCTCATGGATTAGACTGGTTTCTTGGTAGTGTTAGGAAGTTCCTAGCAAGGTAATCTGGAAGGCTTGGTTGATCTCTGAAATGACGAGATGCTTATGGTTGGTGTCAGCAACCCAGGCATTTCTATCAATGAAGTAGAGAGAAATTAACCTAGGGAACCAGCAATGATGGAAGGAACAGGTAGAGACTGTGATGGTAATGTCAGAAAATCCAGAGGAATTCTACTAGAAAATTGGCTAGAGCCCTTTGGAAGGTAACCTTCTTGGCAGTGAATAAGGTCTGGATAAAGGTGGGCACATTGAGACTTATTCCAGAAGACAGAGGTGCTCCTCAACAGTCAAAATACAGTTCAGGAAATGGGAATTCAGCCTGTTCTAGATGGGATTAGGGGACTGTGGTGACTCAGTGGTTAAGGTCCTGCCCTTGAAGACTGGAAGGTCTGCAGGTCAGCAGTTTGAGACCTGGGTACTGCATGACGGAGTGAGCTTCTGTCTCTGTCCCAGCTGCTGCCAACGTAGCAGTTTGAAAGCAAGAAATTGCAAGTAGATAAATAGATACCACTTTGGTGGGAAAGGTAAACAGTGTTCCGTGCACTCCGGTGTCTAGTCATGCCTACCACATGTCCATGGAAATGTCTGGAGAAACAGACAGTGCTGGCTCTTTAGCTATAAACAGAGATGAGCACTGAACCCTTGAGTCAGATATGACTGGCTTTTGAGCAAGGGTGACCTTTACCTTTGCTGCATGGGATTACACCCACTTGAACATTCAGCTTCACCGCTTGGGGTGCTCCTAGATTCTGTCTTGAACCTGGACAGCCAGGGTTCATAGGTGCTCAAGAGGACATTTGCAGTTAATATTAGTGCATCACCTACCCATCTGCCTTGACAGGTCTGTGTAGCTATGGCGACACATGCCTCCGTTATGTTCTATGTGGGCCAGCTTTAAAGTGTTCAGAAGCTCCGAAACACTGCAAGTAGACTACTGACCTAGACTGGCTGAAGTAACACCATTGACTCTGATCTGCTTGTGGAACTGGTTTAAAGTGCTATTTTGAACTCATAAAAGTTTATGAGGCTTAGTTTAAGCCCTTTTGAAAGTTTGTATCTTCCCATATGAGCCGTTCTTTTGATCCTACTACTGCCCAGATATGTCTAGTAAAGATAAAAAAGAGGGACTATTTTTGGTGATTGATACCAGGCAATGCAGTCGAGGCTCAATTGGCGCGTCTTCTCCTGTGCCTCCATGGCAGGCAATATTTTGGTAAAGCTGCTTATAAAAGAGTTTTTAATAGGGAATGATGCACTTTCTAAACTAAACATTTAGATGTGTCTGTGGGTGAGTTGTCTTTTTGGTCATGTTCTTAAATGGTCTTATGTAATGGTCCTAATATTATCTGATAAATTGCTTTTTTCATAGTATAATGTGTGTGTGTGTCCCATTTTACTAGCCAGCTTGAGTCCCTGAATTGGGAGAAAGGCAGGATATAAATAGAATAAAATAGATAATTTATTGAAAACACAGTCATCATTTGAGTTATCTGAATGCATCTTAACCTCTAAGCCACCACAGTTCATGGAACCCCCCCCCCCCGGTGGTTCAGGATGAAATTTAAAAAGATGGGTACATTTAAAAGACAATACTGTGTTGCAATATATATATTTGAAATATATTAACAGCATCTTTGAAATCATCATAATTGAATTAATAGCACACCAGTAAAATGACACTCTTTTTTAAAAAGCCGCTTTCTCAGCAGACGGATGATTTTGAAAAGCCCCTCTTTCTAAAAGTGCCTTGCAGTAATGCTCAAACCAGAGGTGACCAAACTATGGCCTGCAGGCCGGATCCACCCCCAGTGCCAATTCACCTGGCCTGCGCCGCCCGCGCCACTCCTAGAAGCAGAAGTAAAATGCACCCGTGCATGTACAGAACACTGCTGTAAATGCACCCGCGTCTGTTGTAAATGTGTTTGTGACAGCCAGGGGTGTATTTACGGCAGCATTCTGCACATGCGTGGGCACATTTTACTTCCACTTCCGGTGGGAGGAATCACGTGACTGGCCCGCTGAACCACGTGACCAGCCCATGGCCTGAAAAGTTTGTGCACTCGTAGCTCGAACTACAGCCAGGATTGGCTTGCAAGGCTCTGCTGGGGGTGGAGGTGGGGGCTCTGTCCTGTCCTGCCCCTCAGACCAGCCCTTTCCAGGAGCTGAGCAGGGTCCAGGACCGGAGATGAGGCTGACCTTCCTGCTGTGTGCCTCTTTCTGCTTCCTCAGATGACGTACTCCCTCACTCGCTTTGCCATCTATGAGACTGTGCGGGACCACTTGAGCCAGGGTTCCCAGGGGCCAATGCCTTTTTACCAGAAGGTGCTGCTGGGCGCAGTAGGAGGTGAGCTGAGACTCAGGACATGCCGAGCGACAAGCCCACTTGGGACGGGATGCACCGCCCCTTTTCACTTAACTCTTCTGTGTTCACAGGGTTTGCTGGAGGGTTTGTGGGGACCCCGGCAGACATGGTGAACGTCAGGTCAGTGTCTCTTTCTCCTGCCTCTCTGTCTAGTAGTGGGTGTGTGGGTGTGTGGGAGTCCCTTTCCCTTTCCAGATCCCCATTATCCAGTTGCTTAAGCATCACAAGCAGTCCAGAGGGGGAGGGGAGTGGATCCTAAATGGAAGTATCAGATCCTCCAGCCCATTGCCTGCTCCACACCTTCTGGTTCTTTGCTTCTAAGGATTGGGTTACCATCAGTTACGCCCAGCCTGGGTCACCGTTGGCCAGGCCAGTCAGCTCCAGTTTCCCAGCCCTGACTGCTGAGCAGCGTCCATGGTCTTGCAGGAATTGATTATGATGGGTGGGTGGGTTGTCTTTATATCTCTCAGCCCCCTCAGTTTGTCATGGTTCCTTTTCCAGGATGCAGAATGACATGAAACAGCCTCCCCAGCTGCGGCGCAAGTGAGTAGAGCGTGTGTGTGTTAGTGTTAGTGTTAGGGAGTATGACAAAGGAGAATAAAAGGGGATGGGAGCAGGATGCTCTATGAAAGCCTTTCTTCCTCCTAAGGAAGGGTTTCCAGCCTTGGTCCTCCAGGTGTTCTTGGACTTTACAGTAATACCCCGGATAATGATTGCATCGGATAACGCTAGAATCGGATAACGATGCAATTTTTTTGGAAAAAACTTGCATCGGATAACGATTCTTTTAGCGTTGTCCGATGCAATGGTCTGCGGGTGTGGGGTGGTTTGGGTAGAACTCCCCAATCCACCCCCCACCCGCAGCGGTCTCTGCCACTGCAGTAGGGTCGGGGAAAAGCAGCTGCCTTTCTCCAAAATACTGCAGTTGCAAAGCCTCCTTGTCTTTTTATTTCCCTCCCTGTATCTAAACTACAGGGAAGGGGGAAAGAGAGAGAGGTGATTGGTTCTCTAGAGAACCAATCACATCTCTCTTTCCCCCTCCCTGTAGTTTACATACAGGGAGGGAAAGAAAGACTGAAGCACTTCTCTCTCTCCCTGTAGTTTAAATACAGGGAGGAAAAAAGACGCGGTCACGAAAAAGACGCGACGTGGTTTTTCCTCCCTGTATTTAAACTACAGGGAGAGAGAAGTGCTTCCATCTTTCTTTCCCTCCCTGTATGTAAACTACAGGGAGGGGGAAAGAGAGATGTGATTGGTTCTCTAGAGAACCAATCACCTCTCTCTCTTTCCCCCTTCCCTGTAGTTTAAATACAGGGAGGGAAATAAAAAGACAAGGAGGCTTTGCGACTGCAGTATGCCGGGGAAAGGCGGTTGCTTTTCCCCGACCCTACTGCAGTGGCAGAGACCGCTCCTCGTGGGGGATGGCTTTAAAGGCAGGGAGGTCTCTTTCCCTGCCTGCCTTTAAAGCAGTTTGTCCCTAAAGTCAGGGCTTTTTTTTTTGTAGTGTTGTTCGATGCATGCATCGGACAACGCTAAAAATCAGATAACGTCATGACTTGTGGAACCAAGTCATAACGTTATCCGGTGTATTACTGTAATTCACAAAAGCCCAAGTCAACACACCTGTTGATCAGGGCTCCTGGGAATTGAAGTGCAAGAACATCTGGAGTGCCAAGATTGGGAAATGCTGTCCTAAGGGCTGCTATATTGAATTTGCAAAGCCCCTGCATGATCATTAGATGTGTATTATTGGAAACTTTGGTTCCTCTTGAATTGGGGTGACAACGCTATAGGTCAGGTGTGCCCAAACTATGGCCTGCAACACCAATTCATCAGGCCTGCGACACCCTCACTATTCCCAGAAGTAGATGGGGACGCACCCAGCATTGCTCATGTGCATCCAGAACCACTTCAGGGGGTGGCGCGGACACATCTGTGCATGCACAGGGATGTCTGGAACCACGTATGGTAGCAGCGCAGGCGTGTTTGCATATGCACAAATGCATCCGTGCCACTCCCAGAAGTGATTCCAGACATGCATGCACAAAGACTGTTCTGGGAGTGTGGTCAGGCCGCAGCACAAGAAGTTGGGGGGGGGGGGCTGCTATAGGCCAAAGCTCAGATATCTAGGCCATGCCTCCTACAGCTTCCAATAAACCATCCTTGTGACTGAAGTTTACAGGGACTGTTTGTTATCTACTTTGTGGTGAATGGAAGGAGGTTCTGGCTGCTGACTGTCTCTCCTTGCTCCCCAGTTATACACATGCACTGAACGGGTTGCATCGGGTATTTCGCGAAGGTAAGAACCCCAGCAGTGCTCAACAAGGCTACGTCATGGTTCCAAGAAGACTCAGGCCAAGGGATGCGTCTCCTTGAAAAAGGGAAAGTGGCATCCCTCACCATAGCTACCTTCGTTACTAGAGCTTAGAAACAGTCCTCTTTTGGACTACGGCCTCACCCAGCCAGCCTGACCGCCGGGCCTTGTGGCAGCTTATGCAAGGGTTGCTTCCAAGCTCTGTGCCTCTGTCTCTAGTCCCGTGATGGCGAACCTTGGCACTCCAGATGTTCTTGGACTTCAATTCCCAGAAGCTGAAGCACTCTGTGAATCCACACGAATGGGTTTACTGCGATTCATCCGGCCTGTGCTGCTCTCATTGCTCTAGTCTCTGGGTGGCACACAGCAGCGAACCATGCCTGCGAAAAGTCAGAGGTCTCCAGAGCAGAACCACAGCCTGCACAATGAGGGGAAAGCCATCAAAGGCAAACTCCCTGGGGAACAGCATTGGTGGCAGGAGGTGTTTGTATATAAAGGCCTCTTTTAATGAGCTGTACTGTGGCCAGTGGAGATAGGTGTTCAGAAATGACGTGTTATTTATTTATAGTACAGTAGAACCCCGGATAACGCTAAAACTTGGTTCCATGAGTCTTAGCGTTATCCGATTTTTAACGTTATGTGATACATGCATCGCATAACGTTAAAATCGTATGGGATGAATCGCATAATGTTAAAACTCCATAGAGATACATTGTAACAGGCACAGGCTTCAGCAAATGTTATGCGATACATCCCATAGGATTTCAACATTATGCGATGCAATTTTTTTCCAGATTGCTTAACGTTATGCAGTTTTAGCGTTATCTGGTGCAAACATTATCCAAGGTATTACTGTATTTATATCTGTTTTCCTGCACAGAGATGGATTGAGTGGCATAGACCGTTGTTGTCCTCCTCCATGCTCTATCTTCACCATAATCTTATTACGCCGGCTCAGGCTGAGATGGAGAATGAGCGTCATGGCTCAGTCTGAGCATGAACTTGAACCTCTCAAATCCCACTTCTACCTTCTAAATCAGTGTTTCCCAACCTTTGCTTTTTGGACTTCAGTTCCCAGAAGTCTCAGTCAATTCCCCAAAGCACTGATCAGCCAATGTACTGACTTGGGCTTCTGGGAATTGAAGCCCCCCTATGGGGAATGGGCCCAACATTGGGTACCACTGCTCTAACTGCTATCGTGTACTTGCTCTCTTCTCTTTTAATAATGTGAGTTGTTGTGTCATAGATAAGTGAGTGAGTTTGGGAGCGTGAAGGGACTGTGCTGATCCGAACTACATGTGTGGAATTTAAATTAGAGAAGCTTCTCCAAATCCTTGGCTTTTCATCCTTTTGAGAGGGACCCTGGGAAGAGGAATCCGGGTGGGGAACCTCCAGAGACCCCAAGAGCCACTAATGCCCATCTGTGGTATTTTTCTTTTTTTAAAATAAACTGAGATTTTTTTAATTGGGAAAAACTCCTGCAGCTTCTAGTGGCTAACAACGTTTTTGTACACCACCCACCCGGAACCAATGGCGATGTGCAGGGCCCCTCATAATATGATAAAATGGCCTCCACAGGTAACAACCTTTTGAACCAACTTTTTTCTTCTTTAACCCCCCCCCCCGAAGTAGTAGTATTTAGGGTGCTATGTGATAGTGTAGGGGGCTCAGAGTTGTTGATGGCCCCTGTTTAAGCCTGTGGGAGCTGCATATGGTTTACCCATCTCTAAATCTAAGAAGAAGGGTAAAAAGAGAAGTAGATGGAAAATAAGACATGCTTCTGCTTAGTGCTAGAATGAGTAGGGACAGCTTCCTTCTGCCTGCTGGTGCTGAATGGGAAAAAGGAAAGGTAGCAAAGGTTCTGTTAGGCATCCAGCCGTATTCTGGTTCATGTTCAGTGTGGCTCATGGTTAAGTGTGCAGAATAGGTGCCCCAGTTGCCTGGAATGCCAGTTGTGAAACTGGCCAAAAGACAATCTGGGTTTCCAATCTGAGTAGCTGATCCTTCCGAGAGGGGAAAGAAACACACATTCATACCTGCAGAGAGGTATGCATAGTTACCCATTAACCATATCTGTCCTTGAATTAAAACAAAAATCAAACAAACCATTTGAGGTCAATGGTAGGAACGTAACCAGCGGAGTTCCTGGACTTTGGGCCTGAGTAAATCATGGTTCTCCCATGGGAGGTGGTAAACGGGACTGCTGTTGCCTTTCCACCAGTTCAGGAATGAGATTATATTTTTTTATTTATGCTCATCCTATCTTGTGCCATCCATGTTAGTGGGTATGACATAGCTGTGGGTAAGGTAAAGGTCACCCTTGCTCGAAAGCCAGTCGTATCTGACTCTAGGGTTCAGTGCTCATCTCTGCTTCATAGCCAAAGAGCCAGTACTGCCTGCTTCTGCAGATGTTTCTGTGGTCATGTGGCAGGCATGACTAGACACCTGGATGCATGAAATGCTGTTTGCCTTCCCACCAAAGTGGTCCCAATTTATCTACCATATATACTCAAGTATAAGCTAAGTTTTTTAGCCACAAAAATGAGCCACAAAAAAGGGTCTCGGCTTATACTCGGGTCAGTGACCACAAGAGCCCCATGCCTGCGCCAGATTGAGATATGCCAACAATTTAGCTAATTTTACCATATTTTCATGTATTTTGATTCTTAAAAATGTTACTAGCAGCTGCTGCAGTTCCCACCCTCGGCTTATACTCGGGTCAATCTATTTTCCTGGGTTTTCAGGTCAAAATTAGGTGCCTCCATTTATATTCGGGTCAGCTTATACTTGAGTATATACAGTACTTGCAATTTCTTGCTTTCGAAATGCTTGGTTGGCAGGAGCTGAGAGAAAGACAGGAGCTCATTCTGTCCTGCAGCATTTGGATATCGGAACTGCTGACGGAAAGGCCAATTAACTGAACAAGTTTGGTGGTGGGCAGGTTGGTCTGAAAAATCCTTTTTAAAAAAAGATCATTGTGTTTGGTGCTAAGAGCTGCTTTGTCCATGAGTGATTGTCCATTGGTACCCATGGAAAATTAAAAAGAAAATGAAAAGATGCCAAGTGTTTCTGGTTCAAAACAAATGTGAATGTGGGGGCAAGAGCAAATGGTGTTACTAAAAAGGTGCTGACCGGAAGTATTAAGGGTCAGGGGTGAGTGTTAAGATTGTTCAACAACTGGCTCCATAAAAGTCCATGTCAAAATCACATCTGTTAGGAAGGGTGGGTTTTCTAAAATAAGATGAAAGAATTACTGCAAAAACAGTATTTTCAGGAGTATGATGTGAGTGTAGGAAATGTGGATCATCCCAACCAGCATCTCATTCTTAGCAGCGTCATAACTAAAAGCCTGGCTTGCCATGGAGAGTGCTTTCCCATCAGCCAGCCTTATCTCGGCTGATGGCGTTTCTGCAATTATGACCCTTTCACAGTGTTATGATGCTCAGAGAACATTTTTCATCGTTCCATAGCTGGAGAGAGAGTTGTGGGGTGGAAAGGGCATCACCAGTTGTCACCATTATCATCTGGTTTGCTGATCGTCTGACTTTGAGCAGATGTTCACTTATGTGATCCCAATTAAATGCTCAGCAATTTCATCCCCATTAAAACTGACTATAGTGGAATAGATTGGAATCAGTGTTTTGTCTCAGCCTGCTCTGAAATTATAAGGGCATTCCTGCCTTATGGGCAGCAGTACAGTTTCCAAGCCTGAATAGTGCTTTCACGGTAGAGGAAGGTGCAGCTGCAGAAGTGGAGTTCATAAGTGGAAAGCAGAAGTCTACTCTTTTGCAGCTGGATAAAACATCTGGATGGGAGGAGGTAGGATGCAGGCAGATGGGGTGAAGGGGATCACTACTCTGTAAATCCTATGCGGTGATCCTTTTTGTCTTTGCAGAAGGTTTGAGGAAATTGTTCTCAGGGGGTTCGATGGCATCAAGTCGAGGGGCCCTGGTTACTGTTGGACAGGTATGTATCCAATAGAGTCACCACTGCCTGCAGGTGTGCTCCCTGGACCACCCTACCTGGATGTACATTCAATCAAATGTATTCACTGTTAACAACACACTCACAGGCCCTTTTTGTATACTTGGTTTTCTGACTACCTGAAGATAGAAAACAGGATGTAGTAGAAGTTCTGTCTTCAATCAGGACAGCAGTGTGCCAAAAGGGTATATTTGGTAGGGATGTATGTCATTGCTTGTGTTCACAAGTTTGAAACAGTCCCTGCTGGGTGAGGTTGCAAGAGTTTTTGTGCTTTTTCGTCCGACTTCAGTACTTTTATTTTAAAAATTGCAGATATTTTTGTACCAAGGCCACAGACAGAATACAGTAATACCCCGGATAACGTTATGACTTGGTTCCACAAGTCATGATGTTATCCGATTTTTAGCGTTGTCCGATGCATGCATCAATATAGCAGCCCTTAGGACAGCATTTCCCAATCTGATCAACAGGTGTGTTGACTTGGGCTTTTGTGAATTACAGTAATACACTGGATAACGTTATGACTTGGTTCCATAAGTCATGACGTTATCCGATTTTTAGCGTTGTCCAATGCATGCATCGAACAACGTTAAAAAAAAGCCCTGACTTCAGGGACAAACCGCTTTAAAGGCAGGCATGGAAAGAAAGAGACCTCCCTGCCTTTAAAGCCACCCCCCACGAGCAGCCATCTCTGTGACTGCAGTAGGGTCGGGGAAAGCGCCTTTCCCCCGAACCTACTGCAGTCACAGAGTCTCTTTGTCTCTTTATTTCCCTCCCTGTATTTAAACTACAGGGAAGGGGGGAAAGAGAGAGACGTGATTGGTTCTCTAGAGAACCAATCACATCTCTTTCCCCCTCCCTGTAGTTTAAATACAGGGAGGGAAAGAGAAAAGGAGTCTCTGCGACTGCAGTAGGGTCGGGGGAAAGGTGGGTGCTTTTCCCCAACCCTACTGCAGTTGCAGAGACCGGTGCGCGTAGCGGGTGGATTGGGTTGTTCTACCCAAACCACCCCACACCCACAGACCATTGCATCGGATAACGCTAAGAATCATTATCCAGAATCGTTATCCGATGCAAGTTTTTCCCAAAAAACTTGCATTGTTATCCGATTCTAGCGTTATCCGATGCAATCGTTATCTGGGGTATTACTGTACAAGGTACATGTATACCATGCACAAAATGTGAATTCCATGAATGTAAACAGCTGCCGAGGAGGCAAAATCCTGTTTTCATTCTCATACCCGGGGGGGGGGGGGGATCTCACATTGGTTATCTATATTTTCTCCTCTTGTCAAGGATGGGAAAATTTCCAAACATCTTTCAACATTTTCAATATGCACACAACCTGTATACAACCTGATAAGATATGGTGGAGAAATGTGAGAATTTATAGCAACCTGGATGGTCCAGAAAAATTAAAGAATATATTTGTCAGAAGTACCCCACATAATCTAACAAAAAAATTCAATTCCACGGAGCTCTTTGTTATGCGGTTTTTTCGTTATACAGATCAAATTGATGATACCCCGTATAATGAAAAAATGTTCATTATGTGGGGTTTACGTTAAACGAGGTATACCCCATTTAACAAAAACCCCGTATAAGGGGGGGATTCGTTATGTGGGGTATCACAGTTGCCTAATGAATGCTTTGTTGTACAATTTTTTCATTATACGAAGCGTTTATTATGCGGGGTACCACTGTATGTAGAAGGATAGCTTCATGTATATATATAAAACACTATCTGAACTACTTTAGTCTTTAAAAACCAGATGTCAGGATGTTCAGGGCAATCTGGTGGTATTGTCACGCTATTGTTGGGGAAAGATGATTTGATGAGGCCATACCTGTGTAGTAGCAGAAGAAATCAGGTCTAATATCATTCTTGGGAGTCCCTAAGCTATACCATCGTTTCCCAAACTATGTTCTGCAGAACACCGATGGACTTCAATTCCCAGAAGCCTCAGTCAGTACATTGGCTGATCATTAGTGCTTTGGGGAATTGACTTAGGGAATTGAAGCCCCAAAATCAAAGTTTGGGAAACACTGTCCTGCACTATTATGCAGCCTATCAGATTAAGCAATGATTCAGAATCTTTAACCTTTCTGGAGGTATCATTTGGTCTAGGGAGGATCCTAAGGTGAGTGAAGCTCGACCAAAGTTTTTTTGTTTGGCCTTCAGAGATGCCACAGCAGCTGAAGTCATTGTTTTGTCTGGTCTCTTGGAGTCAAGTGGACGCTTGGCTCTGGGGTGGATCTCTTGCTGTTTGTGGAGACTGTCAGGTTGCAGAGGACAGTCTAACCATTTTCTGCTTCTTGGCAGCTTTCGTGCTACGACCAGGCTAAGCAGTTGGTTCTCGGCACGGGTGTGCTCTCTGACAATATTTTCACCCACTTCTTGGCCAGCTTTATTGCTGTAAGTATATATCTGGGAAAGGCCAGGGAGGGACTTGTATGCGCATGAATGTGTGCTTGGGTTTGCCATCTCTGGTCGTGGGATGGCTCAAGAGTGTGATTGTGAACAGTGATTGGTTGAGGGAAGTCCGGGCCCATGCATCATGGTTGCCTTGTAGTAGTTACTTCTTAAGGTGCCAAAAGAAATAGGTTTCATACAGGACTTTGAAGGTAGACACAGAGAGAAAACTGGCTGGCTGGATTCAGCAAAGGGTAGCTGTGGAGAAAGGCACTAGAGGGCAGCACAGATTTGCATTCTTGCGGCCCAGATTTGCATTCTTGCAGCACGGATCGCGTACCAGCAACTGTGGTCTCTCTGCATTGTTCCCTGACTGAAAACTGGGTACCTTTCTATCCCATCGTGATTATTTCAGGCAACTACTTTGGTGCACAAGTTCATCCTTATTGACTCGCCCAGGTGAAAAGGGAGGGTCTCTCAGAGGGCATTTAGGGCTATGGCACTGAAGAGGGTCCTGTTAGGAGGGTTTCTAAGGCCTGAGCACCGGGGGTGGGTGAGGCAGGGGGGAGTCTTTTCACCCTTTTCAGGCAATCTGACATCTCTCTGGCTTTTTAGAAGCACCTCAGAAACCCATTTTTTTTACTCTTACTGCCGTAAGGCTGAATGGAGCCGTTTGGTTTCAAGAGGCTTTGGTTGAACAAGATGGTGAGTGTAAAAGGAAGAGCCAAAGAACGGAAGCAGAGATGCTGAGTCTGCCATAGGCTGTGGAGCAGAGGTGATGATGTTGCTTGCCTTACACTATTTCCAGTCACAGACAGGCTATATCAGGGACCTCCTGTTCCTCGGGATCTTGACCTGAGGGTAAGAGGAGGCTGAGGTATGTGCTCACCTTTGTCTTCCTGGAGCAGCTACGCAAATACTTTGGGATCAGAGTAGCAGCCTGAAGGAGAAAGGCCCTGCCTTGTCAGAGATGGAAAAGATGAGGCGAAGGGCCTAGGAAGTGGGACTCCCCCCTGCCTCACCCACCCCCAGTGCTCAGGCCTTAGAAACCCTCCTAACAGGACCCTCTTCAGTGCCATAGCCATTCATTCAAAAGTTTCTAACGAGGTGCAGAAGGTGTGGTAAGATTTCCTCTAGCCATGTGGCAGGACAACACATTTTATCCAGAGAATGGGCAAGCGTGCCAGATGGTTTCTGCACCTCAGATTGGACCAAGGCCATGCCCTTTTGCCCAGGGTTTCAGAAGAGTCTTGCCACCATTTGTTGTTTTTTCCACCCCATCTCTGTACCACAGGGAGGATGTGCCACGTTCCTCTGTCAACCCTTAGACGTACTAAAGACACGGCTGATGAATTCCAAGGGTGAATATCGGGTGAGTGATTGGATTCCCCACGGCTTCCCAGATTGCCTGCCTCTTGCGTTTAGTATCATTGTAGTCGAAGCAGAAGACAACTGTGGTGATAACTTTATTCATTGTTGTCTTTGGATTGTTGCCTCACAGCGTTGGGTTTTCTCCTCCATTGTCACACTGGCATTGTTGGCCTTCTGACGGCTGGAGTGTTTTGTTTTTGCTGCCTTTTATGAGCAACAGACTCGTACTAGTTATTGCAGCTTCTCATCAATTTGTGATAGCCAGAGGCTGAGCCTAGTAACAACAACCGGGGGGGGGGGGGGGATTTGGACAGGGAGGCAAAAGTTGCTGGCCATGTCCTGACTGCCTCTGATTGCTTTATTCCAGGGTGTCATGCACTGTGCAATGGAGACTGCCAAGCTTGGACCACTGGCTTTTTATAAGGTAATGTGGGAAAGGAGAAGTAGACCAGAGGCAGAATACAGGTTGTGTCCATTCCAGCCCTGACTCCTCTGCGTTCCTCCCTTGCCAAATGCTAGCATCCTTGTTATTCAACCTGATTGTCTTCTTTCACCCAAAATGGCTTCAGAAAGGCAAGGTTTCCATCTCCACATTGTAGCATTTTATGTCCCATCCCTACTACAACCACATGCCAAGTTACGTGGCCTATGAGGTAAAGACAAGTCGCAGGGGCAAATACACAGCAAGACAAATGCAGATGGACCCACTATGAACTCACAGTGTGGAGCTCAGGTTTCCCGAGTGAATTTAATCCAAGAGTTCTCAACCTTCTTGACCCAGGGGCCGGGTCACTCTCACTCAGACAGCTTCGGGGGCAAGACGGCCATTTTGCCCTTCCTCTACCACATGGCACTTCCTGGTGTGGTGGAGACAGTGTCTGGGCCACATGAAATGGTGCCACAGGCCATATCCGGCCCATGGGCCAAAGGTCAAGAATCCCAGATTTAATCAGTGGAAGATAATGTGAATCAGACTGTCCAAATCCTGGAGCATTTCCTGTATTATTTGCTAATGTAGTCATGCACCTATCCAAGACGAATAAAGTAAACTAGTTATTTCCTGGTCAGAATCCCAAAAGCTAGAGGGATCCCCCTCTTTAAAGCTCTACACCGTTTTCTTTCCCATATCTTGTTAGAGAAGGCATGAGCTTGTGCTAGGTCTGTCTGTGCCTGAGACTGGCACTTCCCCCTCCTAATGAGCCACAACTGACCATCTTCCATTTCCTTTCCTTTTCCAGGGCCTTGTTCCAGCGGGCGTCCGCCTGGTCCCTCACACTGTGCTCACCTTTGTCTTCCTGGAGCAGCTACGCAAATACTTTGGGATCAGAGTAGCAGCCTGAAGGAGAAAGGCCCTGCCTTGTCAGAGATGGAAAAGATGGGGCGAAGGGCCTAGGAAGTGGGACTCCCCCCTGCCTCACCCACCCCCAGTGCTCAGGCCTTAGAAACCCTCCTAACAGGACCCTCTTCAGTGCCATAGCCCTAACTGCCCTCTGAGAGACCCTCCCTTTTCAGTGCCTGACAGTCTCACAAGAGTGAACTGGGTAGCCTTGTTCAGTGCCTCGAGGCGCAGTCGCCAGGGCAGGATTTTCTCCTTCATGGCCCACAAGCAGTGGGTGGCCAGTTCCCCTCAAGCCTTTCCCCCCTTGGTCCTGCTGTCTCTTAATGCCTTTGTTCTCTCCCCTCAGCATCACAGCCGTATCTCCAGTAAGGGCCCCCTTGCTACCCCCACAGTGTATTCCCGCGTCACCTCCAAACGTCTCACAACGCCCTTGACCACATAAGCCAACCTTCACCAACAACCCTTCTGCTTTCTTTCTTTCCAAAATGCTTATCACAGAATGCCCTCCAGTACTTGAGTACTTTTTTTCCTCCTTGTGCCATAGCAGGTAACTTGTCTCACCCACACGGTTATCTTTTCTCCTTTGCTCTCTCGGCTTCTTCTCCCCTCTTCTTGTACTGTCATGCCCTTTGCTGGGGGGCAGTCGTGGGTGAGATGGAAGAGCCTCCTCCTATGTCCAGTATCTTCTCTCAGTGGTTGTCTTCATCAAGTGGGAGAGTGTCTTTTATCAGTGGAGGAGGCATTAATCTTAATAGCCTTTACTCTACCCCACACTTGTCAGTCCTTTGAGAGAACAAAACCAAGCTTCCCTCTGCCATGTTGAGCCGGGTCCCTTTCTCCTACCTCAGCCTCCTCTTACCCTCAGGTCAAGAGCCCGAGGAACAGGAGGTCCCTGATATAGCCTGTCTGACTGGAAATAGTGTAAGGCAAGCAACATCTTCACCTCTGCTCCATAGCCTATGGCAGGCTCAGCATCTCTGCTTCCTTTCTTTGGCTCTTCCTTTTACACTCACCATCTTGTTCAACCAAAGCCTCTTGAAACCAAACGGCTCCATTCAGCCTTGCGGCAGTGAGAGTAGGAAAAATGGGCTTCTGAGGTGCTTCTAAAAAGCCAGAGAGAAGTCAGATTGCCTGAAAAGGGTGAAAAGAAATAAGTGCTTTACTGCGTGCAAACCTGTGGGCCCCAACCATGGTGGTGGCTTGCTTAAGTTTGGCAGTAGCTTAAAAGGCTTCCTGTGGGCCCAAGCCTTGTGGCTTCCTGTGGATTATTACAATCACAGCCCAGCACAGGGGTCAACACTGTCCATATTGTGCATGTGAGGATAGACTCAGGTTGCAGACTGGTGGCCCCTGTATTTATTGACATTAGAACAAGTGTCAGAGAAACCCTGGTTATTTCCAAGCAGCTAAGCTTTCCATTCTGCCTGTTTGTTCTGAGCCTCTTGGAGAAAACCTAGAAAGCTATGGAGACTCCCCAGGTTGCCCTGCTTTTAGTGTGACGTCCGCCAAGAGCCTGCTGTCCCTTCCTCTTTCCTCTGTTTCATGTCTCTGGATCTGGGTTATGGGAACCCAGGCTAATGAAGGGGTTGTTTTGTCTTTTGGTTGTCGATGGCAGCTTACCTTGCCTCCCTGCTCACCCACCTATGCAAAGCATCATTCCAAAGGGTGATGACTCGGCAGGCACTGAGCCACAGCAAGCCATCCACATTTTTGTAATGGGGACAATAAAGTAATTGTGCAAAGCAGGTGTTGCTCATTCCTGGGCCTCCATCCCTGTTGGAAAAGAGCTTGCGTGGGCTCAGACGGATGTATATTGTAGACTCCGTTTGGCTGGAAGCATTTGAATATTGCATTGCAGGATCCACGGTGGAAGACCCTGGTACAAAGGTATTCACAGGACTGAATATTTTGTTGTAATGTGAAATTTAACCAGCAAGGTGGAAACTTGCAACTCCATTTAGTTTACAAATCTACCGCAAAGCCTCGCTTTGGAATTTTATGTTGCTTAAATGAGGAACAGGCAGCAAGCTTGGCTGAGATTTTGTTTTGGTGTTGCTTGTTCTACTGGAAGTAATCTCATGATTCTCTTATTCAGTGGGCACAACGTCCCAAAGAGTTTGGGAAAGCAACTTTTCCAGTCTTAGTCATTCCCTGTAGTTAGGTCAGGTCCTGATCACATTCTTTTCTAACAGGTGAAGCAGACTACTTCCAGTGGCAGATTGTAGGGCATTAGAGGAAGGCAGGAACTAATGTCCTCCTCGGATAAGAGGACCTTTTTAAAACTTTAGCCATTCCAGCAGCATTGGAGGCTACTTTTCAGACAGCGAAGTGTCTTAGGTTGGCCCCCAGGAGACCAGGCGGAGTAGAGATGTGTTTACCTTCTCTAGTTCCACTGGCTTTCATTCTCACCTTCAGTCGCTAACTGTGTCTCTCTTTCACCGTGTGGGCAAACAGCCTAAAGCCATGTGGCCAGGGGTGGCACTCTAAAGGGAAAGGGGGCTTCTGACCTCATTCCTTGCCTCTCTTAGCTATGACCTTTACACTCCAGCTTGACAGCATTTACACACTTCTTGGCTGATGATCAAACCCTGGCCTGTGATACACAGGCTGTGGGATTAGTTGGCAGTTCTTGATATAAGTCCCGCAGGGATAGGATGGGAGGGCATTACATGCATTACATCCAATTAGTGCATGCATGCCTGTGTTGTGTCTGAGCCACAGGTGTTTTCTTTGCCCACACCATAGCTGCCAACATCATCTGCCCCTTACCACGCAGCTCACTCTGCAGGGGAGACCAAGCGGCAGTGCTAATTGGGCCATAGAAGGAGGTCCTGAAAATGAAAGCCCGTCACCTTAACAAATCTTAATTATGCCCGGCAATAGGAATCCTTTGTTCCTAACACTCTGTGCCTTGGGTAGCATTCCAGTATCCCCAGGTAGGAGAGAATGGCCTATAGCCATGCTGGCGAACCTTGGCACTCCAGGAATTCTTGGACTTCTTGGGATTCCTGCTGATCATGGCTTCTGAGAATCAAAGTTCAAGAACACCTGGAGTGCCAAGGTTCGTCATCACTGACCTATAGGGACTGAGGCACCCTAAGAAGGGACGAAGAGGAGAGATCCAAAGGTTTGGTTCTCACCACCAGTCAGTATTTATGGAGGTGTTTACATTTTGGTGTCCCCCAAAGACTTCTAGCCACTCTAGTTGCCAACCTGATCCTCAGTGGTACCTCGCTTAAAGAGCATAATGTGTTCCACAGGATTGTTCTTTAAGCGAGTTTGCTCTTTAAGCGAAACACCATTGTGAATGCCCAATTGTGGGAGGGATTGCGAACCCCGATTTAGTTGTTAAGCGAGTTTTTGGTTGGCTTTATTTGTTAAGCGAAGCGAACATTCAGAGAAAATTCTGCTCTTTAAGCAAGTTACTCTTTAAGCGAAGCGCTCTTTATGTGAGGTTTGACTGTACATTTAGCCGCCTTAAATATCTCTGGAATCAGCAGAAATGGAAAGCTGCCTCCGCAGGCCTAAAGAAAACAGATTGCTGCCTGCAAAAAGAGATGGATTGTTGCTCCCTCCATTCCCCACCCCCACCTTGACCCATCCAGAGCTGAAATGCTGTGTTGAGTGATACTGGAGCTGTGGAGTTGGCCCTGGGCACCCAAACCACTCAGCAGATGGGGTTCAGACACTGACTGCTCTTATCTGTTGCCCCAATTTGTGCTAGAGAGAAGAGGAGCATATGTGTCACACACCATTCCCTCCAGGGAGTTTCTGCAACACAGTAGTCTAGTGACATTGTGCAGGGAGGTTTCACATATTGCCTACCCAGGTGCATGCCATAAATTATGTGGATGCCACAGCATGATACAGTAAGTGGCAGGGAATGAGCATGGGGTTTGCTCTACCGAAGTAGAGAGGGAGTGTAACACCTGAAGCATCAAACAGTAACTCAAAGAGTGGCTGTCTTCTGGTTCATGTTAGTGACTGAAAGCATACGTTTATTACAATACAGTAAAACCTCACAGAAAGAGCACCTCGCTTAGAGTAACTCATTTAAAGAGCAGAATTTTCTCTGAATGTTCGCTTCGTTTAACAATTAAAACCAACCAAAAACCCGCTTAACAACTAAATTGGGGTTTGCAGTCCCCCTCCCTCCAGAAGTCACAGTTGGTCACTTACAATGGTGTTTCGCTTAAAGAGCAAACTCGCTTAAAGGGCAATCTTGTGAAACACATTATACTCTTTAAGCGAGGTACCACTTGTAGTAAGGAAAAGTAGTTTTCTATAGTAGGACACTTCATCCTAGATTTGCCACTTTCAGTACACCATACTTTGGTAGGGAGTTACTGAAGAATGCAGAAGCTGGGACAGCATGGCACCACCATTTAATATTTCTATATTTATCAGTTTTACTCTTTTTGTACATGAATATGTGTGAGGACAGCTGGCAAGATAGTACAGAGGTTTAGATAACTGGTTATGGAGCTAGAGAGTGGGAGTTCAGTTCCTCACTGCATCCTCAAGAAAAGACAGCCTTTATAAAGCCTCAGACAACCTGCACAGTCCCCTAAAAACCCCTGGAAAGGTCACCACCAAGTCAGAATTATGTTTTTGTACATAAACAGGTGTGCACAAAATGCAGCACATAGAGGAGCAAGTATGATGTGACGGGTATAATGTTGGATTAAGACTCTGGAGACCTGGGTTTGAATGCCTACTCAGCTGTGGAAACTCATTGGGGGTTGGCAATAGTAAGCCATATAACAACATATAGAGGGAGAGTTTACAGCAGGCTCCCACGTCATTTCACGTGGTCCCCAACCCCTCTTAAGGCATTTGAGAAACAAAATGGCTGCCACTTTGAAGTGTTGGGACAAAACAGCCACTCTTGTCATGCAGGGAGGGCAAAATGGCTGTCCGGCCCTCGAAGCTGACAGTGTGGCTTGGCCCCCAGCTTGAAAAGGTTGGGGAACCCCTGGTCTACAGAGATACATGTACAAAGCCTTCACAAGGCTTCCAAAAGCTCAGGTCCCATGGTATGACCCAGTGTCATGCAGACCGTCCCACGATAGCAAGGTACTTTCTTAAGGCCCTAGATGGCATGAAGCTTTGGCCAGGCATATGTGACTCTAGGAGGAAGTTGGTAAAATGCTTCTGATGTGCTGAGACATTTGTATTTTGCATTGAATAGCACAGTCATTGATAACCTTTTTTTGGGGGGGAGGGGGGAGTTTGCTCATTTCTCAGAGGTGCATCTTCAGATTCTCAAATCTGAACTTTTGATTAATGGCTAAGCCGTGTGCGTGTTGATGAGTGAACATGAATTCTGACTCCCAAATACTGTATTGCACTAAAAGGCAGTTTTTGCCTGAACTAACTACTGAAATTCTGTATGTCTGTGAGATTTCTTTAAAGATTTTGAACTTGAATCTAAATTTTTGTTTTTTGGCTGTAGTGTTCATTTATTGTACAGTATTGTATAGTTTGACTTATATGCCGCCCCACTCGCACAGCGACTCTGGCCGGCTCACAAAGGAAACAATTACAATTACATAGCAAATTACATAGCATAGAAACAATTACAGATATCGCATAACAAATTACAAATACTGTACCATGTAGCAAATATAACATCACAAAACATATTTTTTAAAATTCCCAAAAAATCTCCAGTAACAATTACAAATTACAAAACATCAGGACATCATAAAAACACATCAAAAATACAGTATTTGCTGGCGTATAAGACTACTTTTTCCCCCTGAAAAACATGCCTCTAAGTGGGGGGGTCGTCTTATACGCCGGGTGCACTTCAGTTGGGATAGACATAGCTGCCCATAGTGGCCTCCCGATGCCCGCCTGGTGCCCATAGTGGCCTCCTGATGCCCACCCACCTCATTCTACATACCATCCAGTATCGTGCAGTATCCAGCGTGGCTGCGGCGAGCATCAGCAGCGAGACGGGGGTGCCAGCCTTTTCGGCATGACCGGCCTGTTCTGCTCGGTGGGAAGCAGCAGCGCTCTGCCCCGCCCCTTGTCTACGCAGAGCTCGCACATGCGCACTTGCGCACTAGTGCCGGCCACAGGGAGATGTTGAAATCAAATCTGATGTTCTTTTATGTTTTATTTGGTGTGTGGAAGTTGTGCGGAAGAGGGGGCAGTCTTATACGGCGAGTATATAACAAACACTATATTTTGAGTGGAAATGTTGGGGGGTCGTCTTATATGCCCAGTCGTCTTATACGCCGGCAAATACGTACTATAATGTAGCATAATATATAACACATGCTTATTGCCAAGCGGCTGCACCGCAAGCTCCGAAGCCAGGGTCGGCTGAGGAAAGTCCGGTGGGAGTGGTGGGAGTGAAGTTCTTATGCCGCCCACCCACCCCGCACAGCTGTGTTCCATTCCCTCAAGGCCGGAGCAGGCCGAGGGACTAGCCAAGGGCGAGAGTCCGGAGGGGGCTCCGCAGCTGTTGCGGCTTCGTTCACTGACCGGTCTGGCTCGGGGAGCATTCTGCGGTGAAGGATGCCTGCCAGGCCACCCAGCTGTGTCAAATTTCGCTCCCCAGCCGAACCGGCCCAGGGAGCTCCCAGCGATGATGGTAGGGGTTGGTGGCGGCCTTGGCACTGCTTTTTGAGCTCACCGGGCTGCCCAGCTGTGTCAAATTTCACTCCCCCGGCCAGAGTGGCCCGAGGAGCTCGCCTTCTATCCCATCTTTCCTCATGTCTTGAAAGTCCAGTGTTCTTTTGATTCTGATGGTTTGATTGATAGCCTATTCTAGGTAATGCTAACAAATGCGCCCAGTGGGCTTTGTGTCTAGGGGAGATTTTAAACCTAGATTTTCAAGTCTTAATAGGTAGAAATAGTTATTGTATACAAGAACTGGAATTCCTAAAGCCAGTTTCTGCTCCAGCCTACATTGACAAGAATCTGCAAAGGCATGGTATTCTTTCTCTTTCAAATTACATAAAAAGCCCGACTGCTTTGTATTGTGTCTACAGGGAAAGGAATGGTAATTAGGTAGGAGTATTGGCCGTAAAAGTGACTACCCTCCTGGCACGTACTGCTAGTTATCCTCACTGGGTTATTTGAGGGTTTTTTTTAATATAAAGAACAAGTCTCAAGGTTCTCAACAGCCTGTAACAAGATGTTTGCATTTGTTATAGTTTTCCAAGACAGGACGCGTACAACTGAAGATATATGGTAGGCACATTCACCTGATATAGTTCCTTTCAGATATGGTAATCCTTTTATGTTCAAGGTGGTTTACTTCAGGATAGATAGCATGCTAGCAATGGCACGTCCATTAAGCAGCATGATGGAGTAGGATCAAGCCCATGCAGAACCCCATATAACTGGGCTGGACAATAAAAAAAAATACCACCCTTTGGAAAGAGCTATGTAGGGAAGAGTGGAGCCACTGGGAAGCATAACCCCCAGCTTCCTACACAAAGGTATTGAACATCTATTATATAACAGTATTGAACACCAATTAAAAACACTCCTGTCCCGTTTATCTCCTGACAACAGGATGAAGGTGACCAAATATAGGCTCCCAGATGTCAAACATCAGCTCCAAGCATTTCTTACTATTGACGTTACTGGTTAGGAATGATAGAAAGTGTAGTCCAACAGCTTGTGGAGGGCTGTACTTTGTCCACACTTGATACAGAGTGACCTAAGGCAAGCCAAATGCCAAAACTGTATAAATCATAAACTCAGTCTCATCCAAGAATGCCTTGCCTTGATCACTATCAACTTGCTCGAGGATTTTGCCCAAGAAAGAGGCCTATACAACCCTTGTAAAACTGTCCAGACCTTCTGGATCAGGGTGGGGAGGGGGGACTTAATGGGATGTCATGCTACTTTCAAGAAGCATCAATTCACCACCCTCTGGTCACACAAGTTGTCCCTTGTTTTCTTTCACCACCAACAAAGGGCAAAGATCCAACACTCAGATGGTCACATAACTCCAACCAAGCTGTTCGACCACATCCTCAAAGTGTAGTAGTGGAAAATTGCCCAATGAAATGGGAGTGGTCCTTGCTTAAGATAGATCAACAAAAGACAGCACCAGTAGGGTTCTATGAGCTGCAAACAGTTATAGCCTCAAAACATCTGGCAAACAAATCACAGCAACCTACCAAAGATTTAGTTGCCTCCTTTGGGGTCAATAATTAAGAGCCCCAATCCACCTGACAGAGCTATTAATTAGTTGATCTTGACCTAGAGGCAATAGTTTTCAACCTGTCCCTCTACAGAGTCATCTTGCGAAGTCAAGATGAGAAAGAGTGATCTTAAGAATAGTGAGAAGCTTTAATAAATTGACGGTGGCGGCTGCTACTCATATCCGCTTTTACATTTACCCACCCTCCACCCCCTGGAAATCATTTTCAACAAACAGGAAAAATGCCATTGGCGTGAATTTGCTTAAGATGGATCCCAGTTTGCCATGAAGTGACCCACACTCTATGATCATGGAGCCATCTCTTGTGGTACATTTGAAACGAGACATGCAGGATTTAACACTGGGACTGTAATGGACTGCCACAGATATTAACAAGGTGGACCTTCACATACAGTCCATCTGGCATGGCCTCTTCTGCCTCTACCGTATGACTGTTGGGAATCAGAACAGTGAAGTGGTTCCTCCTCCGCTCATTTTGCCATTGGCCCCAATAGGATGTTTTCCAGTGGCATTTCCTCCACTGAGAGGGACCATCACCCCACCTAAAGGGGTTCATCTGCCCATAGCCTTTGGCTCCTTTATGGAGTCAGGCTATTTATTGCCACCCAACTCTCGGCATTGAGTTGCTGGCTGTACAGTCTATTACCATAGCAGGATGTCCGGCCAAACATGATTTAATAAATATATGACGTGCATTGACAAAAAACAAGCCATTGGGATTATCGTAATATATTTTAATACAAGTCATGTCACATTTTCATTTTGATATGGAATACTGAGCCCACTTCCAAAGTGGTAGATGGAAATGCATATGCCATTGCTGTTCTTTTGTTACTACTGTACTTTCTTAAAATCTGTTGCTTGGATTTTCATCCAGGAGGTTCCTAAGGCAGACCCCTACTTGCTGGAAGGCTTAGGCCATGTTCATCCATCAGGCTCATTTAGGCTTTCAGTGGCTCATAGCCAGTGCTCGGACACAGCAGGAAAGAGAGAATGGGAAAGGTGCCACTGGCCAGTGACTGCTAATTGCACAATAGCGGCCAGCCATGTTCTTCTGAATGCAGCACAAGCTGTCTATGTGAGCAATAATTATGGAGAAATTTCACATCCTGAACTTGGTTAGTGTTTTCTAACCAGTCAGCAAGGGCTGTTCTGTTGTTATCATTGGGATTTATTTTTTGTTTTTTGGAAAGAAGAGAAGTGGAGGCGCATAGAAGGTTCATGGAGCTCCTAGCTATGACAATTTATCCCCATATATCCTCCCTGAACCAGAGGCCCACCCCTAAGGCAAAATATCTGGAAAAAGGTGACATGTGACTTATAAGAGTTTGTGGGGATCTTACAATGAACCTATAAATGGTTTTAGACACACACACACAGTGGGGCCCCCATGGTCTTCCTACAGCCCCCAAACTGGCTCCTTGAAGTTATGGGTCAACTTATTCTGTTAGATCTCACTCAGTCCAGGGTTGCAGCTAGACAGTGTTCAAGACTGGAGACAGCATCCACTGACGATGGTTTAAAGGAGACATAGAACGGCATGTCATCAGCATATGACCTCACCCATCAGCCTCATATAGATGCTGAACAGCATTGGGAAGATGATCAATCCTTGGAGAAATCCACAACTGGGGACTCATAGTTCCAAAACATCCTCCCTGAGTTGAACCTTCTGAAAGCATCCATCAAGGAAGGACCAGAGCCAGTTCAAGGCTATTGCCTCAATCTTGACAGTCTGTCCAGGAGGATACTGTGGTCAGCTGAGAGGTAAAAGAGGACCAGCAAGGTCATAGTCCTCTGACTGGCCTCTCTCAGCAGGTCATCGTGGATTGCAGCCAATGCTGTCCTCTGGTCATGGCTGTAGCCAGGGGGTTGAAAACCCTCCTGAGTGGTGGTGGGCAGCAACAGGTTCACACACACCCGGAAGGGGGGGCAAAATTGGGTGGCCTCTGGGCAGGGTGGTGGTGAAATTGGGTGGCCACGCCCACCTCCCTGCCCCGCCCGGTCAGGTTTTGTCCCTGCAAGTGGTTTAAGGTCTTCTTTGCTCAAAAGCCAGTAATATCTGACTCTAGGGTGCAGTGCTCATCTCCATTTACAGCCAAAGAGCCAGTGCTGCCTGTGTTTGCAGATGTATACATGGCCATATGGCAGGCATGACTAGATCGTCCATGATGCAGGTTCCACCCATGACATAGGCTCCTCCCACAATGTAGGATCCACCCACAACATAGGCTCCACCCACAGTGTGGTAGCGAAAATGTTTGCTGCCCACCACTGCTCCTGAGCTGACAGCCCACCCCCACAACTCACCCCAGGATGCCAACGTTGTGTGTGTGTGATATTGTTGCCCCTCCTGAAAAAAATTTCACCACCTCCCCTTCCCAATCTAGAATCCTGGCTACGGCCCTGTATGCTGTGGCCTAAACCCAGACTAGAAAGGATCAATTGCATCAGCCTTACATAGAAACCTCTGCAGCCAGTCACAAACCACCATCTCCATCAGTTTCCTCATGAACAGTATATTGGTGATGGGCTGTAGTTATTTACAAAAGGTGATGAAGGCTCAGGATCTAACATCCCTAATGGGTAACATAATATGAATATCATAAAAGCTGCTGATTGCTTTAAAACAAATTTATGTTGTGATTGATATTATTACTCCGTCTAAGAAGTCTAAAACCGCCGTAATTCATATTTTAAATAATGTGCTTGAATTGCAAATGTTTTACGACTCTATTAAAAATTAATTATTGCTAGTTATTATTAAATTTAAATTATTACCAGTTGTAAAAAGGCACAATGTTACTTTTCTGTTGTGTACCTCTGTACTTGATGTGTTCAAACTGATGCCATGAAGTCATACATTTATGTCTAATGAAGTGAACTTGATCCACAAAAACCAAACATCAAAATACAGCAGTTAGTCTAGGGTGCCAAAACATTTTTTGTCTTGTCTTGTTTTGTTTACTCTCTGATATGCTTGCACAGACTAACATGACTACCATTTCAAATTTAAAAATAAATAAATAAAGTGTTCTTGTATAAAGTATACACAAATAGGAAGGGATAATCCCTGTTTACGCCCCCCCCCCCAAAAAAAGAGGGGAAATAAAAAGTGGAGGAAGAAGAAAAACAGACCGTAGGGAGACTGTGCTAGTGAAAAAAAAGAGCTACTAAATTATTAAGCAGGACTAAAAAAGAGTATTTTTGTGCCATAAAAGACAGTGAAAATGTTCTTTTTCTGCATCCACCCATGAGACCTCTACAACCTATAAAGGTTGTGTCCTTAAATTGCAAGTACACTAGTACTGTACCTCGGATAACAATGAGACTTGGTTCCACAAGTCTTATCGTTATCCGGTTTTTAACCTTGTGCAATGCGTTGATCGCACAACATTAAAAAAAAGCCCTGTTCCCTTTCTGAAGAGGACCAAACTTTTTTTTTCCCGGTGGGACAGTCCCGCCCCCAAGACACAGCTGCGGGGGCCGGAGACGGGTTGCTCCTGTTGCTGACTTTTTAGATGTCGGCGGCAGTGGCAATCGTGCTCCGCAACTGCTGGTCCAAACAGCCTCTGCTCATTCTCAGGGCTGCAAAAGCCTTTGGCAACATGGACCACAGCATTGTAGAAATCTTCTGAGCCTTCTCTGTTTCAAAATCCACGGCGCTGGAAGGATGAACTTGGCATACCGCACTGATGTCAGTCTTGCCACGCTGCGCTGGGAGAGTCCCTTGGCGTGCCAAGGCTGACGTCAGCACAGCGCGCCAAGTTTACCCTTCCAGCACTGTGGATTTTGAAAAAGAGAAGGCTCAGGCAATTTCTACAATGTGGCGATCCACATTGCCAAAGGCTTCCGCAGCCCTGGGAAAGAGCAGAGGCTGCTTGGACCAGCAGGGATGGAGCACGATCGCACCCGCTGCTGCTGTAAGTGACGTATTGGGACGTCAGGCAGTGGGGGGCGGTCCCAAGAGTGCCCAGGTTCTCACCGCAGGCATGATTAATTATATGTGTGGGCCTAATGGCCTACGGGCCACAGTTTGGGCGCCCCCGCTCTGTGCAGAGTAGATACAAGATTGGAATGGGAAGAAGGTAGATATGAGGCGTACCACACTGCTGAAGAATTCCACTTTGTTAATTTGAGAGAGCTCATAGCCTCATATACATAGGCTGTAGCAGTCTTGTTCAGTGCTGTCCAACAGGTCCTTGATTATTTTGTCCAGCTGAACTTTGAGGAGGGAAACATGACAGGTGCTTTATTTTCAGTTAAACGTTCTAGAGATGTTTTGAATGCTGATGACTTTCCGTCTCATCTGAGTAAGCTACTATGCAGCAACATGGGGCTCTGTGCATGTGCCACTCAGTGGCTCATAGTAGGGGAGGCCATTCAAGGTCGTTAGACTCTATAACACGGATTCTCAATCTGCAACCCGTGGGCCGGATGCAGGCCATGGCACCATTTCATGTGTCCCCCACCTCCACCACACCAGGAAATGCCGTGTGGTGGAAGAAGGGCAAAATGGCCATCTGGCTCCCGAAGCTATCTGAGGGAGTGTGACCCGGCCCCTGGCACAAAAAGTTTGAGGACTCCTGCTCTGTAACCCTGGTGGCCAACCTTGGCATTCCAGGTGTTCTTGGACTTTGTTAGTGTAAAGTGGTAAGCAGAATAGCACGCAGCAGTCTCCAAGTGGTACTCACCTGGGCCGGGTAGGCCCCTGGTGTGAAAAGGCAAAACAGGCAGGCAGTTCTTGGTGCAAAGGCAAACTAAAAGTTGGTTTACTAAGGAGGTAAAAGTCAGTGGTGGGATGTCAAAATTTTTACTACCCCACCGTGACGTCATCACAGTGGGGGCGGAGCTAACATCATGACTTCATGACATCATGGGCAGGGCCAAAGAAAAAATAAAAAAAAATAAGCACACACACACAACTCAACCAACCCACCCACCCACAACACAAACCCGTAAATAAATAAATAAATAAATAAAATAAATAAAATAAAAATTACATTAAAATACACCCACCCACCCCAAACATAAATCAACCCACCCACCCACCCCAAACACAATAAATAAAATAAAAATTACATTAAAATACACCCACCCACCCAAACAACCATCCACCCACCCCAAACACAAATCAACCCACCTACCAACCAACCCAAACATAAACCCGTCACTTACCTGTTAGTATAAGTGCCTGAGCAGCACCATGTTTCAAGATGGATATGGTCATCATACCGGTTCTCTAGGATAATATGCCTTAATGTAAATGTAAAACAGCTGTACCTCCTTAAGGGTTCTCCAACTGGAACAGCAATTGGAACAGCACAGGTGTAGCTTATTGATGAGGTAACTCCAAGACTTTGCTTAAAAACCCGAAGCCACCAGGCCTTTTTAGGAACTGTGATAGTACGTTAATATAGGTAAAGGTATTAAATACACATTAAAATACACATAGACACACCACATCCAAAGGTGAGTCACTTACCCTGGGGAGCAGGCTATAGGGAGCTTCAGGATAGCAGCTTCTCTTCCTCCTCCCCCCCCCCCGCTTGGGAGGACAGCAAGGAGGCCGTGCATACACGCCAAGGACTGTAGGCGTGCATGCACACCAAGTGCTTGGCACGCATGTGCAGGGGGGGGGACCAGTGAAAAGGTAAGCCCTGAAGGTGGTTCCCCCCCAAAGCTGCTACTGGTTCTCCGGGACACTGGGAAAAGCTACTACCAGTTCTGGCAAACTGGTGTGAACCTGTTACATCCCATCACTGGTAAAAGTGTAACTATATACAGTGTAACATAAAGCAGAGTGGTCTCTTGGTTGCTCAGTTAAGTTCACTGAAACAGTCCATAGGTTCTATACACAACTCTATACAGTCCAGTCCAATGGTCATATACAGGCTGTAGTTACAAGTCAAGCAACAGAGTCCAACAGCTTCTGTCCTCCTGATGGAGGCTTACCCAAATCCTTCTCTGCTCAGTAGGCAAAGATGGCTTGTCAGGCAAAAGGCATTCAGTCCTCAAAGGAGAACGCACAGGAACCCTTGTCCATACTTGACAGCAGAGAACTCTTGGTCAAAGTCAACATTGAAGCTAAGCAATACCAGCATGTGAGCTGGCATCTGTGGAGCGAAGCAGCATTGAAGCAGCTCTGGAAGTCAGCTTTGAAGCAGCACCAAAGCTACTTTTGGAAACAACTCAACCAAGCTCCCAGTAGCTCGGATCTATATACACTAGTCCACAGGACATACCAGGGTAAAGTCCCAACACCTGTGTGTTCCTGCAGCAAGGCCTTAAAGGCATACAGTCACAATATGCCTTGCAACTAGTCAGGGTGTAAGAGGAACACTTACACACCCTAACAGACTTCAATTACCAGAAGCCCAAGTCAGCACACCTGCTGATCAGGGCTTCTGGGAATTGAAGTCCAAGAACAGCTGGAGTGCCAAGGTTGGCTATCACTGCTCTATAACCTCTATACAAGAATCATAGCACTTTTTTTGAAGGCAGCATTTGGTAGATTTCAAAGGTGTAAAAAATAAACTTTGTTTTGCTTGAGGACTGTTAGCAGTAATGTCTGAAAAGATTTTCAAGGAAGAAGAGCTATTGGCAGCTCCTAGAAAGTTGTATGGAGAGCTGGAAGGGAGGACAATAGATTGGGGGAGGGTTATACCCAGAGTGATACAACATCAGAATCAGGCAAATGTCTGGTGTTTATATCCATCTGCCCTGAGGAATGAACAGGGCAAGGCATCCAGCGGTCTGGTTAAGGAGCATGAAGTACATTTCCTTGCTCTGATATGATCGCTGTGAGAGAAAAGCTGCCCTTAATATGTGCAAGGGGGCAGAGGGAGAAGGGCATGTGGAGCAGATTAAGGAAGGTGGTTGAAGTATCTGAGAGAACAGTATCATGTCCCCACATGAGGGAATGAAGAATTGCTGAGTTTTGGATTAGTTTCAAGCTACATAGACATTTATTTGGCAACACTGATGATGGCACAGAAGCATAGCCAACTACAATCTACCCCACAGGTCATGCTGTGAGGTAACTCTCAAAGATAAGAAGCAAGCACCACGGCATTTTAGCAATGGATTCCAGAAGCTTTAACTGGATAGAATGTTTATTCATCAACTAACCTAGTGGTGGGCATACCTATGGCACGTATGCCAGAGAGGGCACTCCCAGCCCTCTCTGTTGGCATGCACACCTGCTGCTTCCTCCCTCCCCCCAGCACAGAGTTTGCCCTGCCTCTCTGCCCAACAACAGCACAATGAGACCGCTTCCTCCTTCCCCCAGCATAGAGTTCACCCCACCCCTGTGCCCAGCACCCCAATGGGAGCAGTTCCTCCTTCCCCCATCACCCCATCCCTGTTTGGGTACTCGGTTTCTAAAAGGTTCGCCACCACTGAACCAACCTGTTACTCATAGATCAGAATCCCCCTTTTAGCTAGTTGATGGAGCTGTTGACAAGCCATAGACCTGAAGAAATCACTTTGTTTTTAACTGTATTTTACCATTGATTGCCAACTCTTCCAAGATAAACAATTCCAGCGTTCATTCTCAGCCCCTGGGAACCAGTGATGGGATGTAACAGGTTCTCACCAGTTCTCCAGAACCGGTAGTAACTTTTCCCAGTGTCCCAGAGAACCTGTACCAGCTTTTTGGGGGGAACCACCTTCGGGGCTTACCTTTTCACTGGTTCCCCCACTGCGCATGCGTGCCAAGCACTTGGCACATATGCACGGTGCTTGGCACATATGCACGGCCTCCTTGCTGTCCTCCCAAACGGGGAGGAGGAAGAGAAGCTGCTAGCCTGAAGCTGCCTATTTTTATTATTGTGTATTTTTTTCTTTGGCCCCGCCCATGACATGACATCATGATGTTAGCTCCGCCCACACTGTGATGACATCACGGCGGGGTAGTAAAATTTTTGACATCCCACCACTGCTGGGAACAGTGGCATCGCATGGGGGGACCAGGGGCGCCCCGCCCGGGTGGCGCTTTTTGGGCTATGGGTGTTCTTGGACTACAATTCCCAGAAGCCCTAGCGGGAGTGGGTGCCAGCGTCCACCAGGGGGTGGCAAATTTGGCTTAAACCCCAGGCGGCTGAAATCTACACGACTTACTGCCTGGGAAATTTGCTGTTGAGGTCAACAACATCTAGAAACCAGAGCCAGTTACCTGGAGGATTCTGGCGATTGTAGTCCAAAATATAGCTTTTCTAAGCTATTCTCCTTTTAACACTTAAGTATAATAAACAATGGTACGATTGTGCTAAACTAGAATGAAGGATGCTAAGGTAATACAAAATCTGCTGTAATCTGCCATCAAGTCACTTGGCTTTATACTGACCTAATTAAACATTCAGTGAGTTAGATATCTGCCTGCGAAGTGAGAGGTTGGCAGACTGATGTGCTTCCCAGAAGAAAAGGCAGCCTGTGCATCCTTGAGCAAGGTGAATGGTCCCAGAGCACCCCTAGGAGAAGGGAATGATGAATGGGTTCTGAGTAATATTTATCTAGCATACCATGGAAAAGGTCAACATAAGTGATGGCACAGAGCTATTATTATAATGATTCAATTGCCTCCAGAAAGTCTGATTATTAACAGTCATGCTCAGGTCATGTTAACTAAAGTCCATGAGCTTCCTTTATTGTGTCAATCTACATTGTGTTGGGTCTTCTTTTCTACTGCCTTCTACTTTTTTAAAAATATTGCTATATTTTACTTTGAGTTTTGTCTTTTCTTGATACTTCCTGTTTTTAGCCCAGGCATTTGCAATCTACAGCCCGCAGGCCAGCTACGGCTCCTGACACCAATTCATCCAGGCCATGCTGCCCTCACCGCTCCTGGAAACAGAAGTAAAATGCACCCATGCATGCGCAGAACGCTGCCATAAATGTGTTCTGTGCATGTGTGGGTGTGTTTTACCTCCACTTCTGGTGGAAGGAACCATGTGACTGGCCTGATCAGCTGACTGGGGCATGGTCAGGCCCGCAACCTTAAAACATTGAGAGCCCCTGGTTTTGTCAGTTTGACTTCTAGTGATAGTTTTAGGCTTGGTTTGATTTAGAGCTCACTAATTTGTCCACAGTATCTGTAAAACTGAAGATTTTTTTTCAAAACCACCTTGCAAATAAAATCCTGGGCAAAAATCCTTTCAATCCAGAATAATTTCTGAAGCGAAATAATAATAATAATAATAATAATAATAATAATAATAATAATAATAATAATAATAATAATAATAATAATAATAATAATAATAATAATAATAATTATTATTATTATTATTATTATTATTATTATTATTATTATTATTATTAAAGTTGTTTCTTGTTGATTTTAAAGCCCTAACTGGTTTGGGACCTTCCTACTTGGTGGAGCACCTACCTCTTAGAACATCATCCCGCATCACACGATCCTCCCAGAAGGGTCAGTTTTGGGTGCCAACGCCAAAAATGGCAAGAAATGCCACAACTCGGAAAAGAGCCTTTTTGGTGGCGGCGCCAATCCAGTGGAACTCACTCCCACTGGAATTGCGTCAGACCACTTGCTTACTGACATTTAAAAAGCAGCTAAAATGCCTTCTGATTAGGGAGGCATTTGAAAAGAGGTTGTCATCAGCCTAGTCTGAGGCTTCTCATCGTCCTGTCCCCCTGTTGTTAATTCAGGCCCGGATTTTTTTCCTCTTTCTTTCTTTTTTAATTGTGTAATTTTAAGATGTCATTTTAGGATTGTGTGAATTTTAAGATTTTTTAATATATTGCTGGTAGCAGCCCAGAGTAGGGGTGAATCCCCAGATGGGCAGGGTATAAGTGAAACTTTATTATTATTATTATTATTATTATTATTATTATTATTATTATTATTATTATTATTATTATTATTATTATTATTATTATTATTATTATTATATTTCCTTCGCTGTACAGCATTCACAGCTATACATAGTAATCAGGAAATCCACTATGTAAATGGACTTGGCCTTGATTTCCAGTTTGTTCATTTTTGTGTCAGAGATTACTCTGGGTTGAAAGGATTTTTTCAGGGGGCACCTGAGTGAGGCTTCTTTCATGTCCCCCCATGGTGCAGCTCTCAGGAAATCGAACCCGTCTTTCCAGTCTCTAAACCTAACACCTTAACTACTAAACCCGGGGGGGGGGGGGTTGCGTACGCTTGTGCATACATGTGTGCGTGCGCTTTATTATTTTAGAGACTTTTTTAGTCCCTTCATAGATGCCCTTCTAAGTCTCAGTCTTCTGATTTCCTGGATACAGTTTTTCAATTCTAATTGATAACTGAACTAAGTTGTGGAAAATATTAGCAATTAATGTTAACAAGGTTAACCTTTTTTTATTTCATCATCATCATCAACCTAAGAATTATCTAATTCTCCTGTAGTTACTGTTTTTCCCTTCTTAACTTTTCACTGTGATCCTGCTTTTGTGCTCTTTTCTTTGTTTTCTTCCAGCAGGCATTTCAAGTCATTGCTGTTTTCTGCCAGCCATATGGTGACATTTTCGTATTTTTAATTATTTATTTTCTTTCTTCACTCATCCTGCATCTAAATTGAATCCAATATGTTACCCGCATGAATTAAGCAGAAAGAGAGATAAAATATACTCTCATCTGACAGCTTTGTCAATGGGAATACATTTTGTTTCTCCATATTCGGTCCCAAAAGCAGACTTTTATCTGGATTATATGTTGCATAGGAGAGCAATCAAATGTTGCTGTACACCTGTTTTGTTTAGAAACATGAACTCATAGAATAATGAAGTTTGAAGGGGCCTGTAAGGCTATCAGCTCTAAACTTCTGCGTAATGCAGGAATCCAAGTGAAAGTAAGTCTGACAGATAGTTGTCTAGCTGTCTTTTAATGACTCCAGCGTTCAAGTGCTCACCAAATCCTGAGGTATTTGGTTTCATTGTTGTACTGCTCTAACAATTCGGAAGTTTTTCCTGATTCTTGACCAAAATCTGGGTTAATGTAATTTGTGTTCATTATTGTGTGTCTTGTAGCCTGGGATGGTTGAGAACAGACCCTGCTTCTCCTCTATATGGTAAAATTTCAAGTAATTAAACAATACTATCATAGCTTCTCTGAGCCTTCTTTTCTCTAAATGGGTCCAGCTATTTCAGTCTTTCCTCATAATCAGTGATGGGATGTAACAGGTTCTCACCAGTTCTCCAGAACCGGTAGTAACTTTTCCCAGTGTCCTGGAGAACTGGTAGCAGCTTTTGGGGGGAACCACCTTCGTGGCTTACCTTTTCACTGGTTCCCCCACTGCACATGCACGCCAAGCACTTGGTGTGCATGCCCACCTACAGTGTTTGGCGTGTATGCACGGCCTCCTTGCTGTCCTCCCAAGCAGGGAAGAGGAAGAGAAGCTGCTAGTCTGAAGCTCCCTATAGCCTGCTCCCCAGGGTAAGTGACTAACCTTTGGATGTGGTGTGTCTGTGTGTATTTTAATGTGTATTTAATACCTTTACCTATATTAACGTACTACCACAGTTCCTAAAAAGGCCTGGCAGCCTGGCTTAGGGTTTTTAAGCAAAGTCTTGGAGTTACCTCATCAATAAGCTACACCTGTGCTGTTCCAATTGCTGTTCCAATTGGAGAACCCTTAAGGAGGTACAGCTGTTTTACATTTACATTAAGGCATATTATCCTAGAGAACTGGTTAGGCAAAGACTTAGTACCTAACTTCTTTAACTGTTGAAAAGTGCCAAAATGAAGCCATCTTGTGGTGAGTTCATTCTGTAATTCCTTCCGTCTGACCTAGTGTGAGAAAGATTAGCCAGAACAAGCTTTAAGAACTGGCTTAAAATCTCTGGTTGATTTGTGTTTGGGATGGGTGAGTGGGTGTTTGGGTATAATTTAATGTATTATTTATTTATTTAATTAATTTATTTACGGGTTTGTGTTGTGGGTGGGTTTTGGTGTGTGTGTGTGTGCTTATTTTTATTTTATTAGTTTGTTTGTTTTATTTGGTCCTGCCCATGACATAATGATGTCACGATGGTAGCTCCGCCCACACTGTGATGACAACACGGTGGGGTAGTAAAAGTTTTGACATCCCACCACTGCTCATAATGTTTGGTTTCCAGTTCCCTGATCATTCTTGTTGCCCTCCTTTGAGCTTATTCCAATTTCTCAGCATCCTTCTTAAAGTGCAGTGTCCAGAACTGGACATAGTATTCTAGATGAGGCCTAACCAGTACTGAAGAAAGGGGAACTAGTACTTCATGTGATTTGTAGACTATATTTCTGTTAATGCACCATGAAATGGCATCTGCTTTTTTCCTCAGCCACATTGCACTTTAAGCTCATATTCAGCTGATGATCTGCAACAATTCTAATATTCTTCATGTAGTATTACTGAGTCAAGTATATTTTAACTGCATTTGGCTTATTTTCCCTAGGTGTAGAACTTTGAACTTATTCCTCTTAAACTTCATTATGCTGTATTGTTTTCAGCCCAGTGCTCACACCTATTAAGATTTCTTTGAATTTGGTTCCCCCCCTTCCATTGTATTAGTTAGTCTGCCCAATTATGTGCCATCTTCAAATTTGATAAGCATTTCCTGTACTTCCTCATCCAAATCATAAATTCAAATGTTGAAAAGCATTATTGTAAAATCTGGAACATAATTTGCTTATATTAGAAATTAATGCAATGCTTATTACAATTTTTGTCATCTCTTCAGGATCGGAAAATATACAGTACTATTATTTCTAGTCTGTGGGACACTTTTTTTGCTTTTATAAATTTCTTGGCATCTTCTTCTTAGGATCTTTTCTTCTTCATCATCATAAGATTCATCTTGAATGTAACCTGCCATTCATGTATCTATCTTGTCTAGCAATTCTGTGTATCGTTTGCATATTGTCTTTATTTTTTCCTGCTCAGATGATATACTTCCCAGTGATCTTCTAGCATCTTTCAGCATACCAGTAGTTTAAATTTCCCAGTGAGTTCTTGGATTTATTGTAAGAGATCTCTTCTTTCATCCTCATTGTTATACTGTATCCCATTTCTTTGCACTGGTTATTTTAATAGATTTCTTTGTCCCTATGTGCCAGTTGCTCAAAAGTGCATTTAGGATTCTGTCTCATTTATGACAACTTTCTTTTATTAATTTTCTTGTTGTTGCTGTTCTGACAATTTTGAGAGTTTCAACAGTCATCCATTAAGGGGTTTTTTTTAAAAATCTGAAACAGCCAATTTTTTAAAAGTCAAAATTTGGCCCCCATGTTTTTGATAGAGAACTACTGTGCAATCTTGCTTTTAAATCCAACTCTGCTCAATAGGACTTTTTGCTTAGTAAGTGGGTTAAAGGGTTTTACCTCAATCGCATGGAATATACCTAAAAGTGCTTAGTGTTGACTAGTGTAAATACATCTTTTATAACCCTATTTTCACAGTGCATATGGACCTTGGACTTGTTTACCTTTTAAAAGCTATTTTGCTGTGTTCCTATAACAGGGTTTGTTTTCATGTCCTCTTTTTTTTTTTTGTAAGAAATGAATGAAAAGGAGACTAGCAATGAATAACCACCTATGTTTACTACTAAGTAGTTTTCTATTTGAAAGGGGATGTCTTTTTATTTAGAATCCTGTTATGTTGCACTTTGCTATAACTTTTAACATGCACCTATACCAACATTTTAATTGGATTGCTTCATTGATTGATTAAAACAGTTAATTATATTTAATTAATTGACTGTCCCAACGACAGGTGAATGCCCACTAACAAACTGTGCCCCGCCCCATCCTACCCCTTGCTATCACAAGAATTGAACACAAAACAACCAGCCTGAAGCCAGCTGGCAACAAGCAGATTTGGTCTGCTGTGGAGAGCAGAATCCTATTGGCCTCTTCTGCAGCTTGGATTCCTGCTTCTTCTTCTTCAGCTGCTGTATCCACTCTGGATATTGGCTATCATCATGGCGATAGTCTTCCTGTTCTTAATTCCTTGGAACAGTTCTTCTGAGGACATTCCTCACCAGTCTCTCAGGTTCTTCAGCCATGAAGTCCATCTACGTCCAGGGCCTCTCTTCCCAGGGATCTTTCCTTGCAGAGCGAGTTGGAGTATTCTATACTTTATGTTGTTCTTCATGATATGGCCACAGTATTGGAACTTTCTTTGCTTAATGGTCTTAAAGAGTTCTTTTTCTTTGTCCACTGGGTGCAATACTTCTACATTAGTCACATGATCAACCCATAATATGATATATGTCTGTAGATCCATATTTTAAAAGCTTCAGACTTATTTTCAGATGCTTTAGTCAATGTCCAAACTTCAAATCCATATAGCAACACTGGGAATACGTAACATCTCACTATTTGGATCTTTGTAACAAGAGTTAGCTGGTGTTTAGCTTATAACCAGATGAGAACCTCTCTTCCTCCTCTGGGCCCACAACAACAGCCTGAGGGAGACGATTCCATGGCCTGGCAGGCGGCTTAGAACATCGCCCCCTCCTCTGGGTCCACAACAACGGCCTGAGGAAGACGATTCCATGGCCTGGCAGGCGGCTTAGAACATCGCCCTCTCCTCTGGGCCCACAACAACGGCCTGAGGGAGACGATTCCATGGCCTGGCAGGTGGCTTAGAACATTCCCCCCTCCTCTGGGCCCACAACAACGGCCTGAGGGAGACGATTCCATGGCCTGGCAGGTGGCTTAGAACATCACCCCCTCCTCTGGGTCCACAACAACGGCCTGAGGAAGACGATTCCATGGCCTGGCAGGCGGCTTAGAACATCGCCCTCTCCTCTGGGCCCACAACAACGGCCTGAAGGAGACGATTCCATGGCCTGGCAGGCGGCTGAGGACTTCTCCCCCTCCTCTGGGCCCACAACAATGGCCAGAGGGGAGTTAGTCTGTGTTCTGCTTTGGTTGTTTTGTGAGTTTGTATTTTATTATTTTTACTGTACTGTTGCTGTTTTGACTGTAAGCTGTCCTGAGTCGCCTCCGCGAGTGGGTAGCAATAGAAATCTGAACAAATAAATAAATAAATAAATTATTGATGTTGATATCCAAACCATATTCTGCACTTGAAGATCTAACTCGATCCAGCATCACCTGAAGATCTGAAAGGTTTGTGGCCAACAACACTGTGTCATCAGCATATCAGATGTTATTCAGGTATTCCCAAATAATTTTAATGCCAATGTTTAAATCTGATAGTGCTTCTGAAAAATAATAATCTCAGGATATATATTAAACAGTGTCGGGGACAACACGTAGCCTTGTAGCACAAGGATTCCTGCTTACCATGGGGGAATGGAGCAGCTTGATCATTCAGCATAGAACACACAATTGGATCGGATGCTAACTACTGCACCGCCTTCAACACACCAGGCTCCTCTGACTACAGAAGCTAAACTGAATTGATTTGGTTATTACATGGATGAAAGACCTCTAGGAAATACCAGAAGCCAATACTGTACATGATATCCCAATATCTGCTGCTTTGCCTCACTCTGTGTAACGGGAGGGCTGACCTTAAGCTTGGAAGACAGGGCAGTCATTAAGGGAACAATAGCTTCTTTTTGAAAGTCAGTGTGACAAAGTAGGACTCAGAAGAGTCGTGAGTTCGAATCCTTTCAGCCATGGAAATTCACTGTGGAGTAAGCAAAGGTTAAACCACACTTCAAAAATCCATATACTGTACCTTGAAAATCTCATCATCAACAAGTGTTGTTGCTGTTGTTCAGTCGCACAGTCGAGTCTGACTCTTTGCGACCCCATGGACTACCGCATGCCAGGCTCCTCTGTAATTTGCCATTTTTTTTTTATTTCCAACTTGTTATCCCGCCCCAATCGGGTCGAAACCCAACTCTGGGCGGCTTACATAAACAAATTTAAGAAATACATAGTTAAAGAATACAACTCAGTATACAGTATCCTCTTAATAGATTAAAAATATATAAATTAATACAATGTTCACAGATTAAGCTAAAAAGATTAAACAATTCCCAGTTATTTCCAAGATATAAAATTACCAAGGTTATTAAAATGACAAAGGTTATTAAAAACAAGGACCGGGTGAGGAGGTAAGAACAAGGGTGGCTGACTCATCTGATAAGCCACCCAACATGAGATCCGGTGCCATCCTCTACAACCCAGCCAGATCTGTCCCTACCACATCAACTATGCCATCCAGCCACCTCATCCTCTGCCGCCTTCTTCTCTTTTTGCCTTCAATCTTTCCTAGCATTAAGGCCATCACTTATTTACCATCAGTTTGATGACAACTCGTGGTGACCCTTTCTAGAGTTTTCTAGATATAGAGCACCTCAGAAATGTTTTACTCTTCTCTTCTTCTAGGTGGCACTCTGGGCCTATGGAGCATGCCCATTTCATTCATTTATTCATTTAATTTATTAGATTTGTATGCCGTCCTACTCAGCAAATGTGACTCAAGGTGGCTCACAGAACCACAATGTCAAATACTACAGCACAATAAAATACAGATGCATACACTACATGTAGTAAAATACAACAGCATACAATAAGATACAGTAAGATACCATGACAACAATATAATACAGTATTACAAAACCAGTGAAAAGAAACAATACATTATTTCTGAATAAAATACTAAAGTCACAGACCACACAAAAGTTCACATACAAATGGCATGACTACACAGCTTGGCTCTTCTCACAGGTTGCAGAGTGATGATTCAAACTCCCAGCCCTCAGAGACCCAACTGACTGAGCTACCCTGCCAGCTAGCCACTGTATTAGGGTCACTATGACTCAGACATGGCCTGAAGACACATACGGTAGTAGACAAACAAAATCCTCACGAGTGCAATCTATGTGCATCACAGCAGGTGGAGCTGCAGGAGGAAAGCAAAGAGAAACAATGTTCAGAAGTCTACAATTCCCCTTCCAGTCTGCCTTCTGCCAACCCAGGCCAGCACTGGGCAGCCTGGGTGAAAGCAAAAGTTTGACACACAGAGAGGGAGGGAGGGTTGGTTGGGGCTAGCACAGCTAATGTGCAGTAAACCCAAGAGAGAAGGCATTATCTCTTAGCACAAGCCATTGGCATGCTGATCGACAGGAGAATGTAGGATTGCCTATGGAGGCCTTTGAGTCCAGTGATGGGATGTAACAGGTTCTCACCAGTTCTCCAGAACCGGTAGTAACTTTTCCCAGTGTCCTGGAGAACTGGTAGCAGCTTTTGGGGGGAACCACCTTCGGGGCTTACCTTTTCACTGGTTCCCCCACTGCGCATGCGCACCAAGCACTTGGTGTGCATGCACACCTACAGTGCTTGGCATGTATGCATGGCCTCCTTGCTGTCCTCCCAAGCGGGCAGGAGGAAGAGAAGCTGCTAGCCTGAAGCTCCCTATAGCCTGCTCCCTTTGGATGTGACTCACCTTTGGATGTGGCATGTCTGTGTGTATTTTAATGTGTATTTAATACAGTAATACCTCATATAACATTAGTATCGAATAACACTAAAATCGCATAACATTAAGGAATCTGGGGGGAAGGATTGCATCAGATAACATTAAGATCCTATGGGATGCTTCAGATAACAACCGCTAAAGCCTGTGTGGTTACAATGTATCTCTATGGATCCCATAGGATTTTAACATGCATCAGATAACACTAAAAATCATATAACACCAAGACTTGTGGAACCAGGTTTTAGTCTTATATGAGGTTTTACTGTACCTTTACCTATATTGACGTACTACCACAGTTCCTAAAAAGGCCTAGTGGCCTGGCTTGGGTTTTTTAAGCAAAGTCTTGGCGTTACCTCATCAATAAGCTACACCTGTGCTGTTCCAAGTGCTGTTCCAATTGGAGAACCCTTAAGGAGGTACAGCTGTTTTACATTTACATTAAGGCATATTATCCTAGAGAACTGGTTAGGCAAAGACTTAGTACCTAACTTCTTTAACTGTTCAAAAGTTGAAAAATGCCAAAATGAAGCCATCTTGTGGTGAGTTCATTCTGTAGTTCCTTCCATCTGTACTAGTGTGAGAAAGATTAGCCAGAATAAGCTTTAAGCTCTGGTTTAAAAGCTCTGGTTGATTTGTGTTTGGGGTGGGTGGGTGGGTGTATTGTAATGTATTTTTATTTATTTGTTTGTTTGTTTATTTAATTTACAGTTTTGTGTTCTGGGTGGGTGGGTGGGTTGAGGGGTGTGCGTGTGTGTGCTTATTTTTATTTTATTTTTTATTTTTTTCCTTTGGCCCCGCCTACAACATCATGATGTTGGCTCTGCCCATGATGTCATGACATTAGCTCCGCCCACACTGTGATGACATCACGGTGGGGTAGTAAAATTTTTGACATCCCACCACTGCCTTTGACCCCTGTTCCCTATTCCGCACCATGTCCAGTTTGGAATGCCTGTCGTTTAACTGACGCCTGGTGCCTCTCAGATAGTCTGTGTCTCCCCTTTCCTCCCTGTGTTTTTCATTCCCCTCGTTCTCGTTCTGCCTTGCCTTGCACAATTCCAGACCCCTCTAGGCTCCTGTAGTGTTTCCAGGCCTTTCTGTTCACCCTGCTCCAAGAAGAGCAGCTGAGACCATTCTTGGGGCTGGGAGGGGGGCAGGGATTTGGTTTTTGTTTCTCTTCCGCTCTTGTGAGCAAACAGAAATGCCAGCGGATGGAGCATCTCCTGGAAGCTAGGATCTGTGCTCAGAAGCTACAACCCTGTTTAATTTGCAGTGAACACACACACACACACACACACACACACACACACACACACACACACGGGCTTGGGCTGGCCTGAATCAAGTTCCCTGACCAAGCAGAAGGCTTCTGCAGGAGGCCCTTCGGAAAAACAACTTTTGCCTGGAGGCAGCCTTGGCCCTTCAGAAGTGTTAACTAGTGTATTCAATGCCATCATCCTCTTTCTGTCTCACTGATTCATTAAACTTATTGTATCCTGCTTTAACATCGAGGATCCCCAGGGTGGTGTAACGGTTCCCCCCACCAACGATGCCACCAGTGATGGGATGTAACAGGTTCTCACCCGTTCTCCAGAACCAGTAGTAACTTTTCCCAGTGTCCCGGAGAACCGGTAGCAGCTTTTGGGGGGAACCACCTTTGGGGCTTACCTTTTCACTGGTTCCCCCACTGTGCATGTGCACCAAGCACTTGGTGTGCATGCATGCCTCCTACAGTGCTTGGCGCATATGCATGGCCTCCTTGCTGTCCTCCCAAGCAGGGAGGAGGAAGAGACGCTGCTAGCCTGAAGCTCCCTATAGCCTGAAGCTCCCCAGGGTAAGTGACTCACCTTTGGATGTGGTGTGTCTGTGTGTATTTTAATATGTATTTAATACCTTTACCTATGTTGACGTGCTACCACGGTTCCTAAAAAGGCCTGGCGGCCGGTTTGGGTGTGTGGGTGTATTTTAATGTAATTTTTATTTTATTTATTTTATTTATTTTCAGGTTTGTGTTGTGGGTGGGCGGGTGTGTGGGCTGAGGTGTGTGTGTGTGTGCTTATTTTTATTTTATTATTTTATTTTTAATTTTTTTCTTTGGCCCCACCCACGACATCATGATGTCATGATGTTAGCTCCGCCCACACTGTGATGACATCACGGTGGGGTAGTAAAATTTTTGACATCCCACCACTGGATGCCACCCTTCACCCTCCCCTGTTTTACCCACATAACATTCATGCAAGCAGTTAGGTTGGATGGCAGTCATTTGCCCAAGGTCATTCAGTGAGAGCTTTCTGACAAGGAAGGGGGTGTTTGAACCTGGCCTTTCTACACTCTAGCCACTACATCATGCTAACTGTCCAGCAAATCTTTAAAGAGTTTTATTTTAATTACGTTTTTACCTATCTTTCTTCCACACAGGGGGTGTTCAAATCAGTGGCGTAGCATGGGTTTCAGCTGCCCAGGGCGGACTTCCCCAAAGGAGAAGCCCCCGGGACTAACGCCGCCACCATTCCCTGCAGGCGCCCCGTTGTGGCTGGGCTGGGCCTCCCCGCTGCCTGTCTTCTACCTGCCCTGCCAGGCCACTGCCACCTCACCATCTACCCCATTGAGCTTGCTCTACATGGTGCCGGCGATTTCCTCCCAGAAATTTTGCCACCCCAAAAAAGTGCCACCTGGGGCAGCCCCCCCCCCGGCTACGCCACTGGTTCAAATTGCCTCCTACCCAGTCATTGACTAGGTCTTAAGGAAGACGGGTGTCCCAAATGCTCTGGGGTGTGAGAAAGTTACTTTTAGGGGTTGCAGTTCCCCAGAATTCCTCAGCTACCATGGCCATTGGCCATGTCCTAGATCAACCTGTGGCTCATGGGCCGTATGTGGCCCACAGTGCCATTTCATGTGCCCCCCCATCTCCTCCACACCTGGAAGTGCCATGTGGTGGAAGAAGGGCAAAATGGCTGCCTGAGGGAGCACGACCTGGCCCCCGGCTTAGAAAGGTTGATAACTCCAGTCCTAGATGAAGGGTGACATGTCCTGCAGCGATACAAATTATTCATCTGTAGAATTAAATCCTCAATTTTCCTCATGTTATCTCAAGAGCTGGATGTGTTTTTCTATATACTTGCTTTGTCTTTTCACACTTAGCATGCTTCCCATTTCCTAACACCGATTCATACCACTTTGCAAAATCAATCCAATAGTAAGCACGCCAAATTAAAAGGATTAGAGAGCAACCCAAAACAAACGAGTGACGTCCAATGCCCTCTAGAAGCAGTCGTTCAAAGAAAAGCAGTTGATGTCGTCTGGAGGCCTGTCACTAGCAGCAGGAAAGATGCCCCCCTCCCCCCGTAAAAAAAAAAGCACTTTCAATTGTGTTTAGAAAATTTTGGTGTGCAGAACTACACGCACATGAAGTCCAACAAACAATGCATCATATTAAGTACACTTGTGTTCCTTCCTTTAGCCACCAACATCTTCGTAGGGCTTGGTTGGTCTCTCAGGGCACCTGAGTAGTTTGGAAGCCACTTAGACATGTCCTCAGATGCACACTTTCCCTGTGGACGCTCAAGCAGCCATTCTCCAGGAAGCACATATTTCTCACTAGACCTTTCCTCAGCATGTGTCTCTCCAGAGGAGGCAGGTGTTTTAAACCTCAGCTTGGATCCTTACTTGCAAATGAAATGTAGCGCGGCCTCTGAGAGCACGTCATCTGACTTCACACCACCGCAGTCAATGCCTGTTCCTTTCCCTGAAGGCTTATGGAAAGGGCGCTACATTGAGAGAGAGCCTTTTTAAAAAAATATAATAAATGGGCTTATTACAGGTAGCAGGTGTGGGGGAGGGGGTTGTTGGTATGATGAGCAGAACTCTGGTCTAGGTCCCATTTTTCTTACGCTTCTGCTAATGCTCTCATTTGCCAACTCCCTGGCCATAGGAAGAATCAGTGATCTCTATTTCTGAGGCTAATGTGATAAGCTCCCTTTCTATTGACAGGCTCATCTGCTAGATCTCATTTACAGTGCGATTGCAATTGCTATATCCAATTACCAGGGGTCAGTGACTGAAAAAGGAAGGCATAAAGAGACAATCTGGTATTTCTGATTAAAGACAAGCATTTAGAAAAATCTGGCATGAACTTTTTTTTTTTTTGAAGTAGCGACTCTGTTGCTTATTTTGCAGCACCTCTTCAAATGGCTTGCTGAGAAAATTAGAGCTGGGGAGAGAAAAGAGCCTGCAGCTACCAAGAAAGTTTGAGAAAGGAAAGCTCTGTGACTTGAATGTAATGCTGAAGAATCCCGTCGACAGATAATTTGCCCTGAGAGCTGCAACTGTTCCCATCTATAACACCTGCCTGCTCTGGATACTGGACTCTGGAATCTATTGGGAAAATTGTTGCCTCCGAATGCCCTTGGATCAACTCCACACATTTGTTGTTTTTGTTCAGTCGCACAGTCGATTCCGACCCTTTGTGACCCCATGGACGACTGTCCGCCAGCTACCCCTGTCCTCCACCATCCTCCTCAACTCGCTCAGCTCTGTGCCCATTGTGTCCACAATACCATCTAGCCATCTCATTTTTGGCCGCCCCCTTCTTCTTTTGCCCTCGACCCTTCCAAGCATCAAGCCTTTCTCAAGTGAGTCTTCTTTTCTCATTTGATGTCCAAAGTACCCTAGCTTCATCTTTACCATTTGACCTTCTAAGGAGCAGTCAGGTTTGATTTCTTCTAAGATTGACCTGTTTGTTCTCCTTGCTGTCCATGGGACTCTCAAAACTCTCCTCCAACACCCACATCTCAAAGGCATCTATTCTTCTGCGCTCTGCTTTCCTAATGGTCCAGCTCTCACAACCATACATTGCCACAGGGAATACCACTGCTTTGACTAGTCAAATTTTTGTTTGCAATTTGATGTCTCTGCTTTTCACTATGCTCCCCAGGTTTCTCATTCCTTGCCTCCCAAGAATCAGTCGCCTTTTTATTTCATGGCTGCAGTCACCATCTGCAGTGAGCTTTGATCCTAAGAAAGTAAAATCTGTCACTGCTTCCACACATACCCTTTCCATTCTCACATTTTGCTCACAACGAGGCTGTGAGGTAGGTCAAGCTGAGAAACAGATTGGCCCACTGTCACCAAGGGAATTTAATGACTAGGTCAGGACTAGATCTTAGGCTAGTGATGGTGAACCTTGGCACTCCAGCTGTTCTTGAGCTTCAGTTCCCAGAAGTCCAAGTCCCTGTGAATCCACACGAAAGGAGTGTCAAGGCATCACAACCGTAAGCAATACTCTAGTCACCAAACTACATTGTTTCTCCAGTTTGGTGTGATACAAAATCAGACCAGCTGCCACAAAAAAACACTACATCCGCACATAAGCATCCATTCATACACCCCCATACACACACTTCCCCTTCTCTCTTTCTCATAGAATGAAAGAAAGAACCATTTGGGCACACTCTCACATCCATCCATAGTAAAGTGGGAAAAGTAAGAGTGTGACTTTTACTGAGTCAGATCATTGATCCATTTAGCCCATTACTGTCCATTTTGACTGGCAGCCCCTCTCTTGGGTGTCAGGCAAGATTCCGCCCCCCCCCCCCCAATTGGATATGGAAAGATGCTCTCTCTATGGTAGTGTGGATGGAGTGATGGACTGATATTCAGAAAGCCTGGGTTCAAATCTCCACTAAGCCATGGAAACTCACTGGGGAGTGTGGGGCTGGTAAAGCCACTCCTTGAATACCTAACTTACCTTGAAAGCTTTATTAGGGCCACTACAAATTAGTCCTAACTAAACAGCACATAACAACACAACACAAACCTTGGAGATGGTGGCAATGGAGACTGAAGCTGGGAGCCTTCTAAAGGCAAAGACTTTCCTGTTCATCTGAGCAATTCCCATTTAGTTTCCCACCTATCCATGTTTCTGCTGTCTGTTGCATAAGAGAGGCAGGGAGAAGAGAGGGTTTGAGTTGTTTTTATTTCCCTTGCACTTGTTATTCACCTTCAAAAATTGTGACTCCATCTTTTAAGTCTTTTTATGTCTCCAATTTAAATAGAATCTGCTTCTTCCGCCCCTATTGCACACTGAGTTGACATGTTCATTGAGCTACAATTCCAATGCCTCTTTGCCAGTGAGTCACTGCCAGTTCTATTCCTATCAGTGAAATTATGATTCGCAGCTTCCTAGTTGAACAACTATGCATTAATACAAAACAGTATTACTTATATTGGACAAATGTGCACATAATCATTATGGAGCACATTCTGCTCTGGTTTTCAGCTTGTTGTTTGTACTTGTTATTGTTTCTTTATTGTACAAATATAAGATGACTGTTCCTCATTCCGAGAAGCTTCTACTCTACAGTTCTGTACAGGGGAAATAACAGAGAATATATAAATAGTATAAACAATTACAGAGGAAGAAAAGAGGGAAATATGTTTTTATCCAATTATTTGCTATGCACATTTTAGCTGCCACAAGTAGACTTTCAGTACATTCCATCCTGTATTATTAACTGGATCTTTAACATAACTCTGCAATACTATTTTAGGATTGGTTATCATTAGACAGCCAGCAATCCTATCATTTCATGAATGAAACAGTCCCAACATGGTATTTTATGGGGAAAGCTCCTAAAATGACAGCAAGAGTCACATGTAATCCAAACTTAACTTTTAAGTGAGTTACGTGCCATAAATATTTTCTCCAATCAGTAAAATCTAGTCAGTATAATCCTTCACATAGACATTTCTGTGGGTCTGATGCTCAAATCTGACAAGAGCCAAAATCCTTACTTAGCGCAATAGATCACACTAGAATAGGTCCAATGAATTAATTGGGATTTGGTGAGTTAAGACTTCTGTAAGTTTCACCGATCCAAATGGGGCCCCTTCTAACTGCATCTTACTATGCTAAAGTAAATCAAAACTGGAATAGGCTCATTAGAAGCAATGGAATTTATGAAGCAGTTGACTTAACAAATCCCCATCAATTCAATGGACTTATTCTAGTGTGATTTATTGTGCTAAGTAACAGGATTTGATCAATAAAACAAGAAGCTAGCTTGTAAGATCTCTAATATTATTGGTGTCAATCAATAATTCAAAAGTGTTCTTTTTCCTTAACTTGTATTTCTTTCATTGGAGACACTCCAAGATGTCTTGCGTCAAATATTGGAATTATTCTTCCCATAACACCTGACACTATGTTAGAACATACTGGCCATGTACAAGCTCTTCCCATTGTTAGTTATATTCCCCACCCAGTGATATATCACACCTGATTGCTGGTACCAATAGACCATTGTAGAAGAGTGTACGCGGTAATAACACTGCTGTGTTTCAGGTTTGCATCACATATCTGAAGAAGAAAACAGTATTTCACTTCTTCTGTGTTCAGGACAGATGTGAAACTGCCAAAATAAAGCCACCTTTTGGTGAGTTCATTTTGCAGTTCCTTTCCCCTGACCTAGTGTGAGAAAGATTAGCCTGTACAAAGTGGCCATTACCCAAGGTATGCCCAATTGTGGTTCAAAAATACCACAATCTTCAAGGAGACTCTTTCTGTGTACCCCAGTATTTCACCTATACTTGCAGACTAACATTTTCCTTCTTTCAACTTCATTTAGGACTCCTTTTTCCAATTATTTATGAATTATAAATATTTAAATGTAATTACTGTGGGATTTGAATTCTAACATAGACTCCCACATACACAGATGGGTTCTGCAGAGCTAGTTTCTTATTGATATCCAACACTGAATAAGAATTATTTTTATTTATTAGCCCTTTGACATCCAGTGTTGGATATAGACCTCCCTTTCTGCTTCTTAATTTGTTTTGTATTGTTCTAATCAATGCTAGTACAGTACTGCTGATCTTATATAATCCATCAAGTTGATGCTTTTCTTCTGGTATTCCTTTACCATTGTTACATTTCTTAATCCCATTGCAAATCTATTTGTCTCTACTTGCCAACCTATGTCCATTTTAATGATGCTGTTTATTCTTTTATGTCTATTATTTTCCTCAAATATCCCATATTCTTACTTTATTTAACACTTCTCATTCCAGTGATCTTTGAATTTTGCCAGCTTTTCCATGATGGGTTTTGTTAAAAGTCCAGGTCTGTGAGGCTTAGATCAGTGCTGGCTGCACAGAAGCAAGTATTGTCTCTCCATTTCTGCTTTCTGATTAGATTTTTACACATAATATTACCGTGGTACCTCGTACAACTATTGTAATCTGTTCCACAGAGTTCATTGTTGCACCAAACAACTGCTATACAATGCATGCATCGTATAGTGATTTTCCCTATGCAACGACTATTATTATTTTTTGCTAAGTGGTTTTTCTCACTGAAAAATTGTGGTACGATTTTTTCCATAGGAAAAATTGTTATGCGGGACACCATTTCCCCCAAAAAACCTAATTGTTATATGATTTTGTTGCTATACGGGGCCATTGTTGTATGAGGTTCCACTTGTACTTGTTTCAAATAAATATATTCTTGTACATATTCTATATGGCAGCCATCAATTATATAACATTTCTGTTTTCTTCTTGATTGGACATTCCTTTTTTGGGCTTAGATTGGCTTCTGAAGCAAGTACTAAGTAGGAATACACAAATATTCTGGGAAGCAGTTCTAGGCATGAGGTGTAAGCAAGGTTGAAAGAGAAGCCCTATGTGTAGAGGATAAGTGGCTAAAGGTGATGGAACGGAGGGAACAGAAGGAAGAGCAGGGAGAGATTACTGGTGGGACAGTGATTGGTGGGCAGAAGGAGTTATACACAGCACTGAGAGAGGCGAGTTCACCGACAAGAAAGTTGTAAGTGGACTACCGGTAATATGATGCTGTCTCACAGCTCTTTCCTGCCTTCAGACCATCCCATAGTAACTTAAATAGCATGAGTCCAAATACAGTTCCTTCAGAGAGGGAATTTCTGCATATTTCCTTCCTGTCTTATGAGAACTGTCTTTTTACACCCCATACTTTCAACAAGTTACTGTTCTGTGGAAGGATTTGTTCTCCTATCCCTTAACTACTGAGTTTACTCGTTTTTACTGAGGGGTGTCTGGCCAGACTATATGTCAAGTGACTGGCCTCATTCAACGCACTTTAAAAAAAACCTGATATCCTTATCATTACCTATGTATACTAGAGAAACATCCAATCTGTATAGGGCATCATGCTGCTTTTCTATCCAAAGTGGAAAGCAGAAGCTGATAGGAGGATTTTTTTTCAACAGCAAATTGGTACTGCTTTAGATTGGGAGGCGGGGGCATGGCACTGAATCTGGAATCCAAAGCTGCTTTTCCTGCAGAATAAAAGCGACAGTCTTAACCACAGAGCAAATGAAATAATTAAATTAAAATAAAATAACCCCTTTTAAAATTGCAAGTGTATTCAAGGCATCCATATATATTCACATAACTTGTTGACATGCAAAAAATAAGTCCTAAATGATGGTGAGGCAGGGCTTCCAGGTGGCAGAAGTCATGCTGAGTCTTCCATAGGGAGGGTTGTCCTTCTTCTATATGTCTACGAATTCCACCTGTGACAATGCCTCCACAGCATTTTTCTCTTGTAATTTCATAGTTCACCCACACTCAATCTTTTCATAAAAACTGTCATTGAAAGGGCTAACCTTCAATCCTCTGTTAAAGAGGTTGAGTGTAGCAACAATCTCTTTAAGTAATTGCATTTCAAGGGGGTAATAGTCTTGCATTATGACCACAAAAGCATGGAGCTAGAACTGGATTGAAAGACAGGTAGAGGAGAAAGAGGAAGATGTTTTGATGTCAAAATTAAGGAACATTCACAATCACAGCTGGTACACGGTGACATTTAAAGTATAGGTAATGAAATATCACTCTAAAGAGGCAACATTCTTAGAAGT